>JAQGAE010003272.1:0-15174 GCA_034696685.1 Julus scandinavius | reverse complement strand
ACCTCGACCTGGGAGCGAACCCAGCATCTTAGGATCGAGAGGCAAGCACGTAATCCACTCGACCGCCGGCGTCGGCGTCCCATTGAATTGCCTACTAAATTTGATGGTTATGGTGATGATGTCCATAATTATTTGCAATAGTATGAGAAAACTGCCTTCATGGTTAGTTGGAATGACCAAGACAAGGCCAGATTCATCACCTAAATGTTTGGTAGGCAAAGCACTTGAATGGCGTGATGCCTTGGGGAAATTTTTTGATTTGACTTTGTTAAGCTAAACCCTTATTCGACATTTTTCCTCTACAAAAAAATGCGAATCAACCATAAGTCAAACTTTATGAACAAAAGTATAGGCCTGAGATGGAAACATTACGGACTTCTTTAATAAAATTTGCTTCTGTAAAGGCTACAACTCTGTTATGAGTGAACCGGATACGATTAAACATTTTAAGGGACCTACCCACATTTTGGACGGGTTCTTATAAATACTGCGAAGATTTCACCCTTAACAGTCTATTGGACTACTTTTTAGATAAAGATCAAGAAATGTGCAGCATGACTGAACCCGCATGTAGAGTCTCTTAACTTTAGAAAACATTGAGCACCTGTTTTCGAATATGTTAGAGAAAGAACACCGTGAAAAAAATCTCAAGTCCCTCTCTCCAACCACCAGTGTAGGTGCAGTGGAGAGACTACTTTTTCCTTCTCTGCATTTCCCTTATAACCCTATATCTTCCTCCACCAGCGCTCCTGTGTGCCAGATATGTGATAAAAGTAATCACTCTGCTAGATGATGTTATAACAGATATCAGCCCGATCCTTACTTTAATCCACCACCTAGTAGCAGATAATCCTATAATAGAGGATACCTCTCTTCGAGAGGTTGCTAAGTATTTTTTCCATCCTCTTCAACTACCAGTTATACAGAGGCATCCTTCCATGAGTACCCTTTTCCACCTTTTCTAACAGCTCAGTAGGGAAACGACAGCAAAGACCCTTAGTATAGGTCCGCGGGTCTAGCTTATCACCAACAAGGCCTCCTTTATTACATCTTCCCTATGCAGAACTCTTGTTTGTACTTTTAACATTGACGGATGGTACCATGGGAGATGCCTTACTAGACACAGGCAGCTAAGTTTCTATAGCAGACAGTACCTTTCTAGATCACTTACGGAACATTTATAAAACCACAATTGCCTTGATAATCGTAAATGGCAAAATCTTACAAGTGTTGTGTATGGGATATTTGTCTTTTAACATCAATGACGAATCTTTGACCCATGCGGTTTACATCTTTTGTGATGTTAGACACCCTGTCCTGTTAGGGTTGGATTTATTATGCAGCATATCGCTGCCATGGACTTTACTAATAAAACATTCACTTTTCTACCAAGAAATTCTTCTGTCACACAGGCTACTCAGAAACCACCACTTCACCCTTCCCAAACCTTTCAAATTGCTTACGTGTTGTTCTCAGATTCCACCTGGAACATTGCCCTAGAAAACGATGCACCTTGGGTACCCCTTGTAGTGTACATGCGTAGGATCAATGAGGACTGCTTAAAATTGCTTTCCTATCCTAAACAATATTTCCTGTTACAGAACAATAATCATGTCCCAATTCCCAGACTATTCGAAGAGCACATATTTGCCGATCTTACTAATTTAAAAGTTACACAAGTTGATCTAGAGTATCCTATAGATCTCTCAGTGCTTTTAAAGAACTTCTCCCAGCTTGGAAAACTTTGCCTTTCATTCCGTATTGTCACAATACTTCCGTATTGTCACAATGCTTCCGTATTGTCACAATATGAGGAATTGCTTCATACCAAGGCGACTACCATAAGTTTACCCGAAATTCGAATTCTTACGGGAAATGTCACTCCCAGGAGGTATCGTCTATATGCAACTACTGAAGCCAAACTGAAATTGATTAGAGATCAGTGCCAATAATGGCTGGAACATGGCTAGTCCAGTGGTTCTGGTCAAACCATCTGACAGTTCCACCCTTGAACATAAATTTCGACTGTGTGGAAACTTTCAAAAATTGAATGAGGTAGTGGTATGCCAAAACTTCTCTCTTCCGCTAACGGATGACCTGTTTGATGAAATTCGAGGTAGTAAATATTTCACCATTATCGACTTAAAAGTGGCTTAATTACAGTTGTCATTACACCCAGATGACAAAGCTAAGACAGCTATCGTTACACCCGATGCCCTTTACATTTTAATTTTCTTCTCTTTGGTATTACCGTTGCCAGCCAGGCTATGCAACAGGTGATACATACCATTTTTTGGACTTAATACATGAATATGTTAAAGCCTTTCAGGACGATTTACTCTTCCACTTAATTGATAACTATTACCAACATGTCTGGAAAGCATTACAATGACTTAGTAGAGCAAAATTAATAATAGCTCTGGAAAAATGTCGCTTTTTTCTAACATCAGTCTTATATCTTGGACATGCGCGGTTTCTTTTTATATGCACTTTATTCCAAATTTCAGTGACAGGTCCAAGTCTCTTCGTACCCTCATGCAGAAAAATACCTTAAAAATGGGATGTTCCTGAACAAAGGGAATTTGATAATTTGAAGGAGGCATTGACTACTCCACCCATCTTAGTTCCTTTCAATCCTATTTTCTCCATCCTGTTAAAATCTGATACAAGTGACAATTTGGTGGCTGCAATTCTTGCGCTGATGATCTCCAATTCCGAATGGGTTGTAGCTTATGCATCTCAATCCCTCACCAAGCAACAAAAAAATGGTGCACCACACACAATGTTTTTCATTTTCTGTGCAATAAGTTCATCAATAAATCCCCGGGTCAGAAGTCAAGAGGATCATTATGTCTTTCTCTGGGCAATAAATAAATTTCACAAGTATTTGGATGGACAGAAGTTTACTGTTATAACTGTTCATCACTCCTTGTGTCATTTATTTTCTTAAAAAGATCCCCATAACAAGTTGGCCAGATGGGCTACCTTCGGATTGTATATCGCCAGGGCAAATGTCACTCCGATGTCGATTGCCTCTCCAGACTACCGACCCTAAATTCGCCTCTTATAAATTCTTTTGTAGCCATTGACCATATTACTTCTCAACAACAGACATCTTACTGAGCAGATTATTCAATTATCTGATTCTCTCGTTAAGGGTGATGATGACATCATTCGTAATGTTCGATAGCATGGTCATCCCATTTACGTCCCCTCTAGTCTCCATCCTCGACTTCTCCCTTGCATATCGGGATCCCTTGACTGGTCATACAGGTTAAACTTGTGGGTTACCTACAGTCTCTTCCTGTAACTAGCCTGTTCCATACTGTTGCTATTGATTATGTGGGGGTCTTTACCCTACTGCATCTAGACATAAACACATTCTTGTTGCCGTTGACCATTATTCTAAATACATTCTTGCTTAACCTTGCTCTGACATTACCACTACCATAGTAACACAATTCTTACTTCATAAAATTGGCCTCGTTTTCGGTTTTTTGTATCATTTGTTTTCTGATCGAGGTCCGTCCATTTTGCCCAAAGTCTTGAAATCTTTTCTGGACCTGGTACACACTCACAAAGTAAACACCAGTGCTTATCATCAACAAGGGGATGGTAAGGCTGAAGCAGCTGTCAAAATTATTATTTAACTCCTTAAGAAATTTTCAGCAGATTTACCCCACTCATGGGATACCTTATTACCCTTTGTTCTTTTCCAATATAATACTTCTTATAAGGACTCTCCACACGACCCCGTTTACTACCATGTACAGTGCAAATCCATGCCTTGTTACTTTAGCATCACCTGTGTCGCTCTCTCTCTCTCTCTCTCTTTACTACCATGTCTTGAGCCCTTTATTACAGGTTTCACGGTTATTCGCGATCTTGTTACTCACTTCTTAATGTAATCTAAATGTAAGCAAGCAAAATACAATGATCCCAAACATTGCTGGTTGCACTTTCAAGTTGGTGACTGTCTTGTACCTTCACACAACTATTCCTATGGCAGGCTCCAAGTTACACAGAACTTTTCTTGGTCCATAACATGTAATTGAACAGGTTAATCCTGTTACGTATAAACTCAAGCTATTGCATCCTCTCATTGTGGACAACTTACCAACTCTCCCGGAACCTCCTCCTTCTGCTGACATTTTGCTATCCTCTGACGATAGTGACCAGGAAATGGTTACCCCTCTTCGCCTCATTCGTGACGCTACTCATTTCTATCCGTGGTGTGTTGATGTTCACAGCCCTTTTCTGGTGTCTTCCTTTTGCAATCTTTTCATTCATCCTGGTTAGACAATTGTTTGAAAATTCTGGACCGTGTGTAGTTTAATTCTCAATAAGTTTTCAAGTCCAGCATAAAGGCTTAGTATATACCTTTATTGTTGACAACGTTTAGTCTCGGTGAGAATTCATCAGGTCATAAAAACTATTTATATAAGAGAAAACAACAATAAGTAAAAGAGTAATACAAGAATGGGGCTAACAATTTCCCATCCAAAAGATAACGTTTCCATTTTCATAAAAATTGCAACTAACAAATGTGATTGGCAATTGACAGTATTAAACTTGGTGAATTTAGATAAAAAACATGTGTTGAATACATCATTTGATGTGCCATCTACATCAAATCCACTTGCTGTAATACAAAAATATGCTCATATAACCATGCCTCTAGGAAAAGAACTAGGGGAAAGGAAAATCAGAAAGATATATGATATACTTCATACATAGAAAGGCACAGTCGACAAGGGAAATAGCCACCAAAACAGTATGTTCGCAAACTGTTGTTCAAAATGCCATAACAAAAGGTCAAGGGTATGAAACCAAAAAAAGTCAGGTAGACCCAAAAAACTATTTCCCAGGGACCAAAGGCACATTGAGGCTCTTGCCACCCATGATTAATTTTAACTGGTGAAATTGCATGCTTACTACTAACTTTTGTGTCCCACCAAACTGTGTGGAAAAGTTTAAATATTATATCCAATGTGAAGTTTAAGAAAAGGAAGACAAATTCCAAATTCACATCCACTCATCGGTTAAACCAGCTCATATCTTGCAACAGATCTGTTAATTAAATAGTGTTTTCATTTTAAAAAAAATGTTTGTCTAGATGGCCCTGATTGATGACCAAATGAGGTTTTTTTGTCAAGAATAAATGTGTTCTCCGTTCAATAAAATTTTAATTGACTTTGATAATTTTCTACTGTTGGAATCTTATTTGCATGTGTTCATCTCAAGGAAGTATTGTAATAATCAGATACTTGTGTTTTATGCGTGAGTTTATAATTTCCAGACACTGTTTATATTTTTCACAAGCACAAAATCGATGAATTAAAATTTTGTCTTTAGTCAATACAGACAAATGTATATCAACTTTAGCAGTATTATTAACTGTCTAACAATGCCTAAAAATGGTGAATTGTGTTATCCCTTGCGCCATTCTCATATAGGTAGTTGTGCTGTAAAAATGGCATTAAAACGATTCAATAACATCACACCACTGATATTTTAGTTTGGAAAGAGGATGGAAACAAAAGACTAGACTGCTCATTAGCACAAGTATCACTAAGCAATTGTCACCAAACACAAAAGCAGTTAGCTGCCACTGCGTTATCGAGTTATTCAGTATATATTGCTAATAAAACAGTTAACCGATAGATTAATGAAAATGGACTAAGAGCTAGAAAGCCAAGGAGAAAACCATTGCTCTGAGGTTAAAAAAAGAAAAAAGATTGTTATCGGCAAAAACTACCACTGCATCAAAGTAATGTTTAATTATTTACATTCATAATTTCAATAAAATTATGGCATTTAATTATTAATTATCTCGACATTATCTCGATGTTGCTTTCATCAGACCATACTATTTTCCCCAGACAAATGCTGTCTAATTCCTGTGGTTTTCTGCCGATAACAATTGTATTTCTTTCTTGACCTAGGAGAGCAATGGTTATCTCCTTATATAGCCTAGGTTGGCATTAAAGGCTGAGTGCTGCAAGAAATCCACAAGACTTTTGGAGCCTTATAAAGACCAGCACCCACCAAAATAACCCATCCAAAAATGTATTAGCTTGTGATAAATGGGATAATTATTTCTCGGAAATATACTCCCCTAAACCGTGCAACCACAGAAAAGCCACAGTATCCTATCTAACAAAATGCCAGCACATTCACCAACCCAGACTGACCAGTATTCAATCACATTCTATAAAGCTGAACTTTAACTCTACAATACAAGCTACTCCACCTTACAAAGTGACGGGCCTGGACCTCATCCCCACAGACTTGTTTAGAAACCAAGTCAACTTCCTAATGGACTTGCCTCCCACTTGTTCCCCTCCTCTTGGAAAACATCAACTGTGTACCCAACCTATAAAAAGGATCCCCGGCTGAACCCAGAACTGCCAACCTTTTAGCCTGGTTTCAAATTTAGCAAAATTGTATGTCTCTTAAAGCACAGAGAAACTCTCCAATGGGCCATAACACATAACAAATAACATCATCCCTTCTACCCAGTCAGCATTTTTGAAAGGCTGGGGAACCCACATCATCACTTTCAATGCAATAATCAAAGAGCCTACCCATATGGAAAAATGATATATGAAGCATATACTATCAATATATGTATATATATGCATAATATATGTTTCATATAATTACGTCAAAGTGGAATATATTGAAAATAAATGTCCAAGGACTCCATATATTAGATTAGGCCAATTTTGGTATATTTTCCATATATTGGTAATTTATTTTTAAACATATTTATCGCATATTATTTTTCCGTATGGGTAATCACAGCAAAAGCCCAATCTATGTATTTATGGCCAATCTCTTCAGGGCTTTTGACTCCGTTGAGCTTAAGGAACTGCAGTTCCCCTCACCTACTTACCAACATATCCATTTTTACACCCAACTAACCTGCCAAACAAATACTCCTGAAGGCTTTTCAAAACCCATGTGCATCAGCGCTTTGCTTTTTATAATATTCCTATATGTCCTTCCTGCATTATTTCCCAGTGTTAATAACTGCCCATTAGGAGGTGAATCCATCCAATGCCTCGGGTTTGCTGACGGTATCTTACTTCTTGCTCACGGCAGAAGAGCGATTTGGGGCTGATTAAGAGCCTGAAACAGTATCTTCACCTGAACTACCTCTCCCTAAACCACAAGATATCCAAGATCATGATTTTTTCGAGAACAAAAACTCACTGACCCAAACACATTTTTCATTGGAGTGAAACACCAATAGAGGTGGTCTGCTCATGGACATACCTGTTGTCACCTGAAAGTGACAAAAAATTAATTTCTTAATAATTTCAAAAAACTTACCAAAAAAACCCTTTCGCTCCCACGGTATGGAGAGTTTACACAATGGAGACACGCACCTACAAACAATAAAAAGAACCAAAAAGAATAAAAAGATAAAATAATAAATAAAAAACACCAATGACTATTTATTGCAAAAAAGCAATAAGTAGAAAAAAAAACAAAAAAACTCTAATCTTGCCTGCCGATGTTCCATAAAAAGGAATCCATCTTCAGGTCATCCTGGGACCCGAGCCAAGTGCAAAACTTGCACAGATTGGCTAAAAAATTGAAAAATTAATTTTAGACATTAGGAACAAACCAATGAAATGAAACTAAAGGAAGATCAAAACCAAAAAGTCAAAAAAGGAAAGGGGTAGTTGGAAAGAAGTAGTTAAAAAGAGGGAGTTAAAGAGGGAGTTGAGTAGAGAGAGAGTTCCAGAGTTCTCAGAGGAGAAGGATACACCAGTTCATTTTAAGAAAATGAGAAAAATTTCGAAGTTCAACTGGATGGTGCCAAAAAGAAAAATTCAAAGTGCAAATTGGGATTACCAAAGCTAATTCGGAAATCATACAAGGTTCAGTGAAAACATTGAGGTTTCGGAAAGGAAGAGCATCAGACTCAACTGTAATATAAATTCAAATTCCAACAGTAAGAATTGCTTGCTCTTCAGCTATTTCAAACAGGGGGTCCCAAAATATATATATATATATATATATATATATATATGTAAAACTTAGAAACAAACAGTAGAGAAAAATAAAAGTGTTGTAATAACAATCAATAAATTGTCTAGAAAAATTATCTAAAAACCTTTACTTCTAATAAGCCCTTCAAGAACCTGGACACAAGATTATACATCAAGAGTACAACAAAAAGGTGCGGGATTTTGACGGATGTCAATAACAACCAGTAAATTTCCCCAAGAGAAAATCCGCACTGTAACTAATTAAACACCAACAAGACACTGTGGATAAATGTTATGGATAATGAATCGTTCAAGACCTATCTTGATGAACTTATGGCCAGATTCGGATACGAGCAGGAACCCTTCTCGGGCTTTTTAAATGAAAAACCAAACCATGTACAATATCATATATCTCTTTACAACTCGATACTTAGCCCTGTCATAACCTACAACGCAGTCCACTGGGCCTGAGACAAGTTCTAGTTCACAAGCTCTACTTCATTCTTAAATTCCATTTTTCCTCAAAAAATTATGTTTCAACTCCAAACCAACCTAAACTCAATTCTCACTAAAAATGACATCCTTAATTTATCCCTCATTGACCCATGCCTTCTATGCCTTGATTGGTGGCAATTGACAAGAGAATGCAGTCACCTTTCCATGGATGCACCAGAAACCCTTCAATAATAACATGTAACCAACCACTCACAATCATAGAGATGCTGACTAACACAACACAAAACATTCCTGTAATATGGCTCCACTACACTAAACTTGTCACATCAGAGGAAATAAACTCATCATCCACACAAAGCCTTGACTAGGCACACCTAACCAATCTATTATGTGGCTGCTATACTGTATCGTTTCCATACTAGCAACCACCCAACATACTGCCATCCCCGATCAGCCCACCATGAGTGTCTGATCACATCTCCAAATGAGTAATAACTAATATTGTCACATGAATGTCAGATTTAGCATCCCTAGTAAGAGCCAATTTAAGGTATTTTTAATTTAACAAGGAATTGGGATGCTAACTTGTGTACGGAAAAAAAAATAACCTCACACTTCTTGAAAAGGGCATGATGGGCTGGGTCCTGTAGAACCTGGCAACATTTCGATGGTTTTCTCCTTGGTTTTCTAGGTCTTAGTCCAAACTCATTAAGGTATCGGTTAGCTGTTTTAGCAGAAATGTTTACTGTATGACTCGAAAAGTGGCAGATAACTGTTTTGGTGTTCGGTAACAGTCTCTTGGTGATAGTTGTACTAAAGAGTGGTATGTTCTGGTGCTAGTCTTCCTTTTTCGTGCTCTTCCAGGCAAGAATGACAGTGGTTTGCTGTTTATGAATAGTTTTAATGCTTTTTGTACAGTACAACATGTGCACATAATTTGTGTCGCTGCTTGCACTTGGGGTCACACTTCTGAGGATAGCACAATGATTTGTGCACGTTCAGACTTAATCAAGTGAGCAGCAAACCAAATGAAGTGCTCACAGAGGATTAGGCATTGTTATACACTTTAGAATATCTTTTCGCAGAAATATGTAACAATGTCATGTCAAATTACAAAAATTTTGAGGTATCTTTAAAGTTTCATATAAGATTAAAAGAAGATATTTTTGGGATCAATCAGGTGGAAAATCTACGTCATGCATTGCAAAAACAAATGTCATAATTTAAGAATTAATTGTACACGAAATCAAGACATTTTATGTATTTTAAAATAAGACACTTTTAGCATCCTTTTTTAAAATGAGACATTTTTTGTGTCTTATTTTAGAAATAAGAGACTTTATGTGCCTTAAAAAGATGCGTAAATAGTCTTCATTTCGTCTACAAGAAATGATGCGAAAAGAGTCTTAAATTAAGACTTTTGTTTTTACAGTGTGGATGTTTCATAAATGAAAACTAACAATGTTTAATTTGGTAACCTTTAGGTATAGAGTGAAAACCTAAAAATGTATACTAATTAATTGGGCTTTTTGACCAAAAAATGTTGTAAAATTGCTTTCTTTCAATTTTTGGGGGATGGGGCAATTGCAAAAAGAAAAGTACCTCACCCTTTGGCACTCACTTTGGTGAGGTTGTATTCAAGGGACTATAACATATGGAACTCTAACCGTATACCAAACAGAGGGAGGAGGGGCTGGTCATGATTGGGTGGTATTCCATCACACAGGTTGGGGGTCAGCACCAGTGTTATTAACACTGCTAGAAACATGTACTAGGATTACTTAGGGCCCAATTAAAACCCATATATGGGTTGGGGTTACACCCAATTGAGTATTCATACAATTATGAAACAATGGAATAGCCTACCTGGTGATTCTCATGATTTAGTTCAAATTCAATCTAACAATGATGACTAAGTCACTGCTGAAGTAGAAGCATTCTCCTGAAATTGGGTATGACACCATTACCTTATGCCTTTTATTTGATGACTGTAGGGTACTGAGTAAAATTAAATCGAATGCCCTTAGTCAGCAACTGGATGTCATAGAGTCAAGCCAGGTAGCGATGAGGGTGAAGATGCAACGCAGACCGAAATCCTCAAGCGGGATCTCCAACTGGGTGGAACCTGTTTCCTCCACCCTCCTGGAGAGCAGGATGGAGGAGATGGAAAATTATTTGAGGAGGTAGAGCTGCATGCTATTCAACTGGCCTGCACCAAGAGATCCTGCTACCAGAACCCAGCAAACCTGAAAGCTCTTCAAACTAATCAATCTGCCCCCCACGATTCCATATCACTGGAGGTGGTCTATTCATTGGGAAGATCCACCACGATATGCCCTCCCCCACCAGTCATCATGAAATTCTCTCATAGACCAGACTTTGATACCATTCTGACCACACTCATTAACCATCTCCCCTGACCTTATCAATATTCACATGGAAAGTGGTAGCTCTCTGTTCAACCATGATGGACCTATCTGCCTCTAGCCTAATTATGGAGCAGGACATCACCTTCCTGTGTGAAATGTGGATGGCAACCTTGTCGAATGTCCAAGCTGATGTTTTCCATTATGTGGATGCCTTTGTGTTAAAGTTTCTATAAATCATATAGCAGGAACTTGGGAAGCACTGAAAATGTGAAGCATTGTTTATTCATTAGAAGCACAATTGAGAATGGTAATGTTACATTAATGGAATGTGATTATTGGGCAACATTTTAACATATCCAACATACTTGCTGTTTTAATTGATAATTAAAATATTTGCGTACTAAAGAATGTACAGAACGTAAAAAGGAATCTACCCAAAGCTGACCTTTAACAGAGGACAGGCCATTCCTGCCAACACCTTGCAACAAAAACCCACGCTTCATGTCATGCAGCCGGAGGGACAACATTTCTAATCTGAAATGGTTCATGCCAGCAAGTTTACCTGTCAAGGCAGGTGAGCAAATGTGCATTTGTTGCTAGATGGGAGTGGTCATGCAGAGGTTAGTTTTACAGAAGCATAGAAGCTCGAGTGAGCTTGATTATGAAAAGCATTGAAAACCTGTGGGTGAAATGTTTCAGGTACCGAGGGCCGTGGTTGGCTGGTTGAGGCATCACAGGCCAGAGAACAGAATGCAGGCAGGGTTAAATGTTGTATGTTAAGTCCGAAATCAGTGTTCCAAAGCCATGCCTGAAGTTCGGCATCTGTGGATTGAACGATAGATAGTGTTTTAGTCCACATAGGGACAGCAGTGGCAGCCTCGATGCGGGGTAGCATGTCGCAACGGTGTTGTCTGTACCAGCTGACTATTGTTCGATGTTAATTACGACTACAATTCCACTTTGCAAGCTTGTCGCGATGAAGATGTTTTGCTGACCTTATGCAGTGTGAAAGTTTGCAGTTTGTAGTCATTGATGAGGGTAAAGTTTCAAGCTATGAGCAAGTGTTGAAAATGCTTTACTGAAGAGAAAGCGGCTTGCAGTTCCATGTCGTAGGTGCTGTACCGTAGTTGTCTTGATAATTTTTTTTAATAGAATGCCAGTGGTTGCCAATGATCATGAACAATTTGGTTGAGCGTGGCACCCATGGAAAAATCTAAGCTATCAACCATAAAAGCTAGCGTAGCCTCGTGAAGCAAGTGTGCAAGCGTTGTTTCCATACACAATTGACATTTACATTTCAAAAATGCAGCATGTGACTCAGTAGTCCACTGAACAAGGAGCTGGTCCTGCTACTTTACGTTAGTTAAGAGGGCGCTGAGGTTGGCTTCAGCATGTGGATAGCGGCTAAGAAAATGTCTTAAAAATACACTATACCTAAGAACTGACAAAGGTGTTGAGCTGTCATTGGCACTGGGAAATCAATTATAGCAAACAGTTTACTGGCCAAGAAGGTAATACCAGATACACTAACCGTGTAAACTAAAAACGTGACCTCTTCTTTGCCGAAGACACACTTGTCTGGGTTAATGACTAAACCGTAGACAATGAGTCGTTCAAAAGTCATCGGATGTGTCACAGTGTTCTTCAGTGTCCCGTGAGGCGGAAAAGATGTCCAAATACTTATAACAAAATTCGAGGTCCCTCAAGATGCCGTCCATGAAGCGCTGGAAAGTTTGTGATGCATTTCGGAGACCAAAAGCATTCATGAGAACTCGAACATGCCAAATGGTGTAATTACTGCAGTCAAGCAGACATCCTCAGGTATGACAGGGATCTGGTTAAATGCTTTAACTAGATCGATAGTAGATAACATGGAGCACCTGGCAAGGCGTTGTAAGCGTTTCTGGATGTGGGGAACTTTCTGGCAAGGTAGCAGCATTGAGGTGGTGATAGTCTCCACATGGAGCCAGCCAACGTCTTTTTAGCAACCAAGTGAAGTGGGCTTGCCCATAGGCACTTAGAAATTTGGCCGATTTCTTGTTCTAGCATCATGTTGAACTCTATTTTTGCTATAGCTAAACGATCAGGAAGAAGGCTGCAGGCTTTGGCAACAACTGGATGGCCAGTCATGGTAATTGTGTGTGTGACTTGGTGTTTAACCAAGCAACAAGACTGGTTGTGTCAGGGTTGGAAACTGAGGGCAGCTCGCTATGCCTTGTGGTGGATTGTACAACACAAAGGCCAATAGAATTGCTGATAGTGAGAGATCCTACAGCTAGCAAAGATGACATGCTGTCAATCAAGGAGGTTGCACAGAAGTTGGCAAGCAACCTAAAGTGCTGCACAAAATCATCTGATGATCGGCTTTCCACATCTGTGATGAGGAATTTTCAATGGAACTGTCGTTTAAGGCCCAGGTTGAGCATGAGGTCCACTTCCCATAGGTGGCGATTGAAGTTCCATTAGCTGCAAGAAGAGAAAGTATCTGGACAATTTACCTAAGAAAATGATGGTGGAATTACTGAAACGTCAGCCCCGGTGTCCACCAAAAAACGTAATGTTAATGTCCTATCTGACACAAAGAGCCGAAGGACAGACCTGGGCCACAGGCATCTATCTATAGTTTTCCGACAGTCGGAAAGCACATGGAAGGTTGCATCGGTGTGCAGCATCCCCATATGTGTTATAGTACCAGCAGACAGACCTGTTTTCAACCAGTAAACCATGTTGAGAGTGAGGTCCGGGGCGAGGTTCGTGGGATCGTGACCTTTAGCGGCATAAGGCGATGGGGCATAAAATAGCTACCTTGGGCAGGTGGAGCACTGATCAAGGCTTGCATCCCATTAATGATATTTGAATCAAGGGCTCAAACTGCAAAGTCAAACATTTTGCTGTCTGTTGAGGTACCAACAATATCAAAATTGGACTCAAGGCGTAGGAACCAGGACTCCATGCACTGTGGCCAGAAGGGTGGTGGACGGAAAGCAAGATGGCTGATTTCTCTTGCTTGCTCCATTGGAGTAGGTCTTCTTTCATCAGCCTGGTCAGTGTCGATACTGGCAATTCAAACTGAAGCAGGTCACTTTATTTAGCCATAATTACAGAGTGGAGAAAAAAAATGACCGGAAAAACAGATGGCCAGCAACTAGACGACTGGAAAATTAGACAATCGGAAACTGGACGACAGAAAATTGGTCTACCAGAGAATGGACAACTGGAAAATAAACAACCGGCAAATAGCTAACCGAAAAATGCACTACCGGCAATTAGACTAACACCATCAATTCCTGGAAACCTGTGACCTCCGACTTGTGACTACTGGCAACTGGACTACCAGCAAATGGACGACCGCAAAAGTGCAACAGCCGGAAAAAGTTCAATGGCCGGTACAAGGATGGCAGGAAAATTGCGACGGCCATAAAATGGATGGCCAGAAAACATATGAACATGTGCAAAAAAATTGCAAATGTTTTTAAATTGACTTTCCTGGACTTATTTACAGTTTCCATGTGTCCTGCAGGCAGAATAGTTCCGCTGTTACTAAAGGTTGCTAGTCCACAAAGTCTAGGGTCACAAGTTTGGGGATCTTTGGATCTCCAAGATAAAAACCACATGTGTGGTATACTTAAATGTTTAATTACTGCAGTGGAAATTATGATCAAAAACAAATATATAAAAATAGGAAATAATGATAAAGTTGTTTCAGGCTGGCATCTGAGGAAAAACTGGACTGCTGTGTAGTTGTCTAGGACGAGTTGGACTTCTTTTCTGTATAAAGGTGAGCAGTTGAAGAAATAACTGGTCAGCAGCATGGGCAAAGGTCCCCTTGACCATTTTTTTGTATATCCAAGGCCTCCTCTATTGACCTATATCACATGACAGCTAAGTGCACGGATTGTCCTTCCTGTAGGGGGCTTGCAACGCAATGTTGCCATCTAAAGGCGCGTATACATATGCAAGCAAAACGCGAGCTGAGCGGTTCGCGAGATGTCTATGAACGGCTCGCGAACCGTTCACCTGAAAACAAATTTCCCTAAACTATCCCGGAGCAAAGCACGAGCCAACTTTTGCGACGAACGCGAAACATACACAGGCAAAAGCCAGGTGATTGTATTTTTCGTTAGAAAAATGGCATTTGTATTGCAAAATAATTGCATATATAAAGGCAGAAAAACTCCATTTCTAAAACAGAAAACATGTACATAAACTCGCAACGACTAATCAACTTTTTGCATGGCGAACGCGTACCAATTGAGCGAGACTTGAGCCAGACTTTTCCTTTGTGTTCGTCGAAAAGACCGACAGGAGTTGGCTCGTCACGAACACTTCTCGACCTTTCTACAAAC
>JAQGAE010003271.1:0-15178 GCA_034696685.1 Julus scandinavius | reverse complement strand
AACGGCAATAACTTTTCCATTAGATATCAGTAAAAGGTAACGGGCAATAGGTAAAAGTGTATCTTTGATTTATAACACCTGCCATCTTTGCCCAGACGAGTTAAGACGTTTCTGGTACGTGTTTGGACACGTTTTTCAAAAAAAATCACTCACAAGTTGAATGTAGATAATGTTTTATTTCTGTGACAATGTAACGACAATTTAGGAGTATATGATGCGATGTTTGATACAATGCCTTTATGTCTTGTTAGATGCACGGAAATTCAAGTGGAAAATATAAAATCCAGATGGCACTGCTACACATCCTGTCATCTATACGAGTGGAATAGGTCCCAGACGAGCCCGTTCGTAAACGGAGTTTTGGGACATGTTGCGCCAACGCGGAATGGCTACAAACGGTTCTTTGGCGGTGATTCGGGTGGATTTTGACCTATGAATTTGACGTGTTTGCCGACAGCTATCAAGCTTCCATCTTCCTTCTTCTTGATGTCCACCGAGAGGAAAGCCAAGGTGTTCCCGGCTCGCAGCGTCTTTGCGTCGATGATGATGTCTTCGCCCAACTTCACCGACTTAAGATAGCTGCAAGAGGAAATTATACGTGCATCGATATTGAGTTGTCCAGGAAATTACAATGAGCTCCGGATTATGGTAAGCCATAAAAAACTTTTACGTTTTTGTGTTGTCGGCTTAGATATGTTAGGGTACCCAAACTTGCTTTAGGGCTGGTTATACACGACTCGATCTATGTCCGTGCACCATGATGGTCAGTTGCAGAATATCAATTCTGTGTCCAAAATTAAATGAGACTACCGCAGTTTGTATAGACTTACGAGACGCTTAGTTCGACAGACACTCCCGGAATGGCTTTTTCAGACGTCATGAGGGCCATGGTCGAAATCACGTCCACCAAGGTGGCGGTGCATCCCCCGTGCAGGTGACCTCGGACGTTGACGTGCTCTTCTCCCAGCGTCATTTCGCAGACGCAGCTGCCGTTCCCACCCGAGATGACGTTAATCTGCAGGTTTCGGGCCAGAAAAAAAGAGAAACCATGAATGTTTCAACAAGGACATTTCTGGAACCTTTGACAAGTTAAGATTTAAGAAATGATAACGATGAAGTAAAAAAAACACCTGTGACGGTGTATATACAGCTGCAGTTCATATTAACTTCATTCTGAAAACTTTAAAAATACACATGCAAGGTTTTTTTTTCTGAATTTTAGAGCTGTACATGCAGGTCTGCTCTACCAAATGGGACCCATGACCCAAATTACCATATAGGCAGGCTAGCTGGCGAATTTAAATATCTCGCCAGGGAGACTGAATACATAAACATGTGCACACATTTTAGTTAGTGTAGATGTTGTGATGAGCTTGTTACTATCAATCGTAGATATAAAACAGGTCACCACTTTATCGTCCTCGAATGAATGAAATTGGGTTATTGGACTTTTCGACCACCCTGTACACCCGGAAATTATTTTCCCTGATGGGACAGGATTAGGATTTCCACTGAGTTTTTGGATTTACATGTTCTCGGAACTCTAGTTTTCACTCACCGACTGTCTAATCCAGCTGCCATAGCCAGTTTTGCTGGAAATATGCTGGACAATTTCTTTCAAAAACTTGGTGGCCTGAGTACTGTTCGCCATCTTGGAAACGAGGACGTCCTTGGGATGATATCAGTTGCTTGGTAACGGTTGTGTTGATCACGCCATTGGAATATTAAACAAAATGAGACAACTTAAGTTTAAATTTTACAAATGTCCTCTTCAAAACATCTAGGGAAAACAAAAGAAATATATAATGCAGATTGAGCAGACGAATATTTGGAAACGTGTCGGGTGTCCTAAAATGAATAGCTGCATTGTGTTAGATAATGATAGATATTAGGATATAATTTTATGATTTGTATTGAAATTTCATTAGTTTTAAATTAAATTCGGTGTGGAATTCAAACGTTAACATTTTTTATTTGTTCTATAAAAGCCAAATTTAACCTGCATAAAATTTGATGCCCCAGAATGCAACACGGTTAATTGTTTTGTTTTGAAGTGGTGCAGTATGGGGATAAATGATTTGATGACGTCATAGAGCGCGTTATTTAAAATGCAGAAATCCATACGTGAACCAATTTATGCAAATCTTTACAAACAGTGACGTAAAATGCCCTTATCTGCATGTGTTCATCGTCATTTAATCGCTAGTAATTTTGCAAATTCAGCAGGAAACCAAAAATATTGTTCTTATATAATTAAGAAATATTTTTTTATTTATCCCTATTTGGAATAGAAAGCCTAGACCCCGATGTGCCGCAAAACGACTATAATTTGAAACTTTTATTTTTCCAGTACTATCTCGGCTTCGCTTAACGCTCGATAGATGGCGCCACGCGGGGCTGCTCTCGGTTTCCCATCACCGTCGCTGGATGGCGTCCTCAGCCGGGTGCCCTCCGTTGACCGGCCAAGTGGCTGGATGCACTCGGGAGCTACTTGTCAGACGCGTACGCGTGTGCTTTTGTTTGGGATCGGATGGGAAGGTGAGACGTTTGACCCCAGAAAAACAACGGCTTCCGGACTTGGTTTTAACCCGGGCTTTAAGAACCTGAGATGGACCGGCGTCCACAACCGCGGAGAACGTGAGGCCCAGCAGCCGTGACCCGTGACACTGTGAAGAAAGGAACACAAAAATGGACGAAACCAGAGGCGACAACGCTGACCCCGGGTCGAGATCGTCCGTGCCCTCTGACCTACCCAGGCTCGCCTTGGACTCCGACGTGCCGGCCCACGTTTTGGCCCGGAGGGGCGCCTTCGCAGCCTGCAGCACCTCGACCCACCGCGGCGATGACCATGACCCGGGCCCAACCTCCAAACATAAGGTAGGGTTCCACACTATATTTCATTTTCGGGTAGGGGGGCTTTGGAAAACAAAATGGCGGGTGTGCCTGAGGGGGTTTGGGAAGGGTCACTTTCGATTTAAAACAATGTTTATCTGATCTCACCGTTTTTATGCTAAGTGCTTAAAGTGCATATTCCTAAAATGTCATCACGGGACAAACCACATAATATGCTATTCGACGGTCAGATTTCGTTAAAAACTTTGGTGTGCCGTATAGTTTTTGTTCACTGTGCCGCGACTTAAAAAATGTCGAAAACCACAGTTAACCGCTATGCACCATGCGTTTGTTAAATAGCCGGTTAACGATAACCAATTCATACTTATCAGGTCTAGGATAAGTCGGATGACCTATTCCTAAATTTAAAAGCGTGCCGATTAGTAAGCTAATCGCCGGTTAAAGTTGGCATTCCAGGCTCGCAGAAATTCTGGTTTATTTTAATCGCCGATTTGTAAGTAATCACTGGTTAAGTTTGCGCAGAAATCAGGTTTAATAGCGGTGGTCACTCGAATTGCGTGACCATCCCTTTTATAATCGTTGATTAATGTTTGGCGCCCGATTGATTTAATCACAGATCACCGTGCAATTAGTTTTATTCGTGCTCTTGAAAACTTTCAAACTCTCGTGCGACTTCATTCCGAGTCTAATTTAACGGAGATTGGTGCAACAAGACGTTCGCTATATGTGCAAATGCGTTGAGATGCTAATTGGTTTGCAACAGTGCCGTAATTTATGTCGTTATTTTCGTGTAGGTGCCAACTACTGCGCTAGGAATTTTGGCACCCATTCGCGTATATACGGAGGCTGCACTTTGCATGCTTAGAATAATGGTGGTAGCTTACGTAATGGTGATGATTCGTTAAATCTAATCTGGTTTAAATAAGGGTTTTAGGAAATTACTTCACTTGCTTTTTTCGCTCTTTAGAGACGTTTAATCTCCATTAGAATGAGATTCTGAGCGTTCGTCTATGACATTGGAGATAAACTAGTATTTTAATTTGCAAAAGTCTTCGTTTTTGGAAATTGAGAAGCATTGAGATTCCTATATTGATTCTGAAAAGATTCGATAAAATGTAACAGTAGGAGATCCGGGAAGAATGTATTGAAAAGATGATGCAAATCTGTTACAAAGATATGCAGACATTAAAAAAAAAAAAAAACTTGGAATATTTTAGAAAATTGCAAGAGATTCTAAAATCCCACGAGATTCCTGTTTATTCAAATACAGTCGAGCCTGCTTAAATGGGACAGCGACTCGGCAAGCCGAAAATGTGCAGTTAACCGGTTTGTGCAATTATCCGGGTTTTGCTTAAATACATTAATCCTGGCTCAATGTTTTTGCTGAAACATGTTTTGAACATTTTGGGCAAACATGTGCGCTACACGTCTGTATATATGCAAACAATTATAACCATACATGGGTCATACGTGCACTTATATGCCCATATATTTTCAAATGTGTCTTTCATACATGGCCCATTTTGGATTGTTCCTTTTCAATGTGCAAATATCCGGTCACAATTCCATAGAAAAGTTGCACATGGGGTTTGCAAAACATGTTCAACTATCGGGTTTCACAACATGTACACAACATAGGGCAAAAGTTCAGAGCATGGAGAATATGTGCAATTATCCGGTGTGTGCAATAATGCGGGTTCGACTATACATCAATGGATACTCTTGTTAAAGTATTGTGCTGTTTGTACAGCTGTTATGTCTTTATAACAGCTGTTATTCAACAAAAACAAGTATTCATGTACACAGGGTAACAATTCATCTACGAATCTGATGTATATGTTTGTTTTAATAATAAATAAATGGGAAAATTTACTAATATTTCCAAAGAGCAGCTGCGAATCGAACGGGCAAAATGGCGCCGTGGCCACCTTGAAAACGTAGGGGGCGCTCTGGCGGCCAAGGGCTGTTTATAAAGGGCGTCCACACAATTTCTGGGAATTTGAAACTTGGAAATTCTCCCTATCGGTTAAGGACGAAATATCAGCGATATGGGGATTTTTCCCAAATATCGCGTGGTTTTATGCAAATAATAAAACTTCAGACGTTGTTTTGCGAGTGACCCTTGTGTTACCTGTTGAGAAATTTGAGGAATTTGCGTTTCCGCCTCTTTCCTTTATTTTGAACGTCCGCCAACGTCCAGGTGATTAACCTTCCTCAGGTTTTTTTTTTCTTCATCCCCGGTGCAGCAGTTCAAGGCTTGCTACGGAGCTTCTTCACCAGCCAATGGGAGGCTATGTGCCACTCTGCATGCTTCCGTCGCACCCGTTTTCGTTCGCATAATGACGTTGTGTGTAGGTGGATTAGGCAAGGGTTGGAAGTATTTCCCCATGAGGAAATAACTGTATTTTCCTCATACCGATTGTAAACTATATTTTTACAGAAGTTGCAAAGTTTTCTAGAGATTTAGTGATCCGTCTTTCACAGGATGTACGTCCTGTGACCCAGCGTCCTCTTTTGACGGAATATGTATACGTGTGAATCGGCATTAACGTGTTCCTTTTTAGACTTACGGAGAGCGTTAGGTGTCACTCTGCGCCTTTCCAGCACTGTTTTTTTTCCCCTGAAGTATTGTGATTTTTCGGCCATCTTTTTTAGTTTTTCTCTACTTTTTCGGATTCTGCGGTCCATGACGGTCAGTTTGAGTATAAGGATGACCGGACTAGGTGAAAAATTCTGCGAGAAATCAAACTATTTATTTTTGGCGTCCTTCTCGCGACAGCGTCCTCTGGTGGAGCGCCGCGTCAACCAACCAAGGCTGGGATGGCGCGACGCGCCTCTTTTTTTAATTAAATTTCACGATTGCTCGCCGCAGTGTTTAGTAGGTGTTTTTGTGAGATTTTTATAGGGATTTGGGTCAAGGCTCTGAAGATCCTCCAGTCTAGATTGGAGATAGGCCCCCTTCGAAAACAAACAAAAAACAAAGCGAAAAACACCAAGAGGCAAGCTTGTTTTTTATATTATCAGATGATGGTTTTATCGAAAAGTGATAAAAATCAAACGGAAGCTCCGAGGTGACGCCATCTTGGTTACAGATGAAGTTGCCGGTGAATCATATGCAAAGACTCTTCCTGACTCATGGTACTTGTGTACTGATAACGTTACCTCATTGTCATCCTAATGTCCCAATTGGAATATTGGATCGTACCTATGCTGTATTGATTGGGCTTCGGGTCCAAGTACATATAGGGGGCATTCAAAAAGGACGTACTCAAGAGGGGGTGGCGGTCTGCTGGCATGTGGACAGGGGGAGGGATGGGGAAAAGCCATTATGGAAGTCCACTAATGATGGTATTTTTCAGTTTTTGGTTTTTCTGTTTAATCAAGTTTTAAAGATTAGTGAAAGGGACACCAGAAGAAAGTGTTCCCAGTCCAAAATGTGCTTGCATTTTTTAAAACCTCGGGAAAGTTGGGAATTATTCCTAAATTTGTGTTAAACTCCAATTTTATACTGGAATTTTCCTTCGAGGTCAGGAAATTTCCGTTAATCAGAAAAATCTGGTAAAATGCCGTGGAATTTTCAGTGAGACGGGTGCTTGAAACTTTATAGGATTGGCCTTTGTATGTTCCAACAATTTTTCTGGACACCCTAGTTAGGACGTCTATGAGGGGGGTCTGGGCTGAAATGGGCACCATGTGGACAGGGGGGTAGGGGAAAGGAGGGTCATTATTTGACGAAATTTCGGGAACGTCCTTTTTGAATGGTTCCCTTACTTATTCCAAATATTGAGATCGCTGTATATTAGGGCCAGTCAGTATGCAAAAATATCCAACAAAAAACACGAAATTGGTTAATGGGACCAGTAGCACGATAGGGCCGCGTTTCTATTTCCTGTTCTCTGGAATGCACCGACTCTCTATTTATGATTTCCAGATTTTTTTCAATGAAAACTTGACATCAAACTTCTTTTTTATCAAATTGTTAATCAGGCCTCAATTTGTCATTGAAAGCAATTATGGTATTAACTTAGCTAGATAACAACGGTTGACCATCAATTTCAAGGCAGGCCAAAAGGTGGAGCACACATGTATATACAACACAATGACGAACATAAAATATATTTATATACTTTGAAAAATATATTTAGAATAATAATGTATATATGCATTTATACATTGTATATTGAATGATCATGACTAACACGCATGTTCCAAAATTCCTGGAAATTTCATGTCATTGAAATCATGAACATCTCATGATATGTTCAGAGTCCTCTTTTTGTCGGCAAGGAAAATAAATATTCCAGATAATTCATTGGAAATTCGTGAAAAATTCTTCGTAATCAGACGTTATTTGCAAACCACATCATCTCTGTAGAAGATGAAATTTCAGTCGAAATTCAACAATGACTACTTTTATAAACAATGGATCCATTGTTGTTGTTTTTTTTTTTTGAGCGACTGATCGTTTGCATGAGTTTTGTAAAACATTCCTCCCATGACCGCCCTCTGGTGCTCCCTACGTAAATTTTTCATGGAATTTGTGTAAATAATTTGGCAGGATGTCGTGGGGTGCCTTGAGAACTAGCTGGATTTTTTGGATAAACAGACTGCGCTAGGGGGCGCTTCTGGGATGCATTGTCAGGTGATGTTCAATCCTTGTAAGTACAGAGATGATGCTTTGAGAATCTTTATGTATACTTTAATAGTCTGGATTCACTCGAATCTCTCAGAATCCTCGGATGATCTGATCATCTTCACAGAATCCGAACAGATTAATGACTCGTGCCGAGAATCTTAAAAGCACCACTTCTCCATCAAATGACCTTCCAATCTAACGAATCTTGGTTAATCTCTTGATTTGTCAAGTGTTAATGGTGATTGAGTCTTAGCAGAGTCCCGTTTTTAGCGAGTTTTTCATGCGGGTTTTCGTCGCTATCATCGATCCAGTTTCGCGTTTAATCCGAGCTCGTCTCGGGCCTAATTTGTGTAATTAACGAGGTAATTAGTCATGCTGTCTGCGTTTTGGAGCATCAACTGGATTGGATTCCATTAAGGACGCGTTTCTGGTGCTGACGCCTAGAGGCGCTCTCAACACCATCATCAGTGGCACTTGTTGCATTGTGCCGCTCTCCTGAATCGCACGATCTTCCTGCTAGGAAGATGAATCTTTTTGGATCTGACAAACTAATAGTTTAAATCAGATGATACTTATTAGTCCTTGTTCCTTGTTGTCAACAGATTTGTATGTATTTTATCCAAATCGGTTGAAATTCGCATGACCATGCAAGGATTGAATATAGAGTATAGGCTACATACCCACTTGGAAAAATACTATCTTAATCGGCTTCGAATCGGGTGAAATCCATTCCGTGACTCGGCTTATATTACTGAATCTTGTGTTTAATTAGTTATGCTAAATCTTTGTTTGGATTTGATAAATTAATAGTTCGAATCAGATGACACTTATTGAATTTGCTACATTATTGAATGTCCTAAGTCACGTAATGGATTTCAGCCGAATTGTAAATAGATTTGCATATATTTTTTTTTCCAAATCGATTGAAATTCGCACGGCCATGCGAAGATTGAATATAGAGATTCCGTGACTTGATCTCTATTATACTGAATCATGCGTTTGATAGTTTATCGTTTTTAGCTGTAAAACAGTCGCAGAATTGTTTGAATCTAATCGTAAATCTTCATGAATCGTTTCCACATTTTTTAATAGGCCTGAATCTATGGTCGATGAATCATATTGTATCATTGTGTTGATAACACCGTATACCATATCATTGTAACCTTATCAATCCCAACATTCAGTAGCATTGTTAATAACATCTTTTAACATGATTAATCGCATCGAATCCGTAGCCTATCACATCGCTAGATTACCTATGACGTCATACTCGCGCGCCCTCGATTTACAAGCGCCCCCCCGCGGTGTTTTTCTACAAACACCGCCAAATTGATGACATTTCGTTTGGCCGGGGACGGGGAGAGACAATAATCCATCCTGGTGTCATTCATATTACAACGACTCGGGGGTGCCCTACATTCCCAAATCGCCCAATGACGTCATCGATGCTGTCGATGAGTCCTTTTTGAATGCAAATGTCACCCATTTTTTTTATTGTCATTTTGCCCGAGGTCTTGGAGTAATTAAGTTTGGTATTAGGGTGCGGGGGACCCAGCCCCCCCCCCCCACACTTGCCCCATATTCCAAGGTGACGTATAAATCGTCGTCTCATTCCGAACCGGATGTGACACAAGTAGGGCACTTTTCTGTATCCGTGGCCTTATTCCGGGCGCGATGCGATTGCCGGATGATGAGAAGGGGGGCTTGTGATGCCCTCAATAGCTCGTGATGGATTTCCCCCGTCCCCCGCTCTGAATGGCCGCACTCCCCCAAGGGAAGGGGCTACGGCGCTTCTTCTCCAACGCGTGCGAAAGTATCGATTTGTTTGGGAAAGCTGGGGTCGTCGCTCGCTGGGAATATAGGACAACGCCCAAATGCATTTGTGTGTGTTTGTGTCAGTCGATTGCATCACAGAAGCATTGTGGGACGGATGCCAGACACGAAAAAGTGGGGAAATGGCGTTACGGCAGCTGAAGATCCGCCGCGTCGGAAATTGAACGACAAAAAAAACGCGAGCCTTGGCGGATGTGGGATAATGGCGCTGCGACAATGGGGGTAAAGAATTGGGTTGGGGAAGGGTGGTGCACATGGTGTAGTAGTGGGACTTCTGGTTGCATAAGTGGGATGCAGTGCAGAATTCTGCAGATGCGAAATGCCGGGAATCGGTAACTTCGAACAAGTTTAGTATGACCCATGCGATTTAAATGGAGATTGTGCGAGTGTTCTGCTCGGTTGCATTCTGGTGGACTGCTGGCGTCTGAGGTGTCTAACTGACTGTCTCCGGAAGTGGAGTTTAATGCAGATTTTGAAAGTCCAGAATACTTGTCTGGAAGATTAGAAAGATAAAATCTTACAATGCCATGCATGACGCCCACATGCCAGACTTGTTTGGCAAAGGCAAGTCTGGAAAGTTATGAAGAAATGCATGGCATTTTTTATTGGAAGGAAGCAGAGCTTGCAGACGATCCACATATTAGTGGTCTTTACTGATTATTTTACCTGCCTGGTGGAATGATGAACAAGGCGAATAGGAAGAACATTATTACAAATATTATTGAAAACAAATAGTTAACCAGTTTAAATAGCAGGCTTTTACTAAAATGGTGTGCTCATCAATACATATATTTCTCCCCACAGAGCTTTTAATGATTTTATCCTTTCTTGGATGATCTTACTAAGTTAGGTATTTTGTATGCTGTTTTGTAAACTGAAGCATCGTTCGTTAAGCAAAACAACATGTGGTACTCTTAAACCGAGGTTCCACTGTATTTTTAGTATATTAGCTTGGGCCCAAGTAAATGGTTAAACAAGCTAGGCTATGTTTAAGAACAAGGTATGTTCTTTCTTACAAATTCTGGAACCTTAAGTTGTACGTTCCAGATGTTTAGCTGAAGAAGATCCATTATAGTTTCACTTCCGGTTCTTGAAAGTTTAATTTGAAATGCCGAGGGAGGTGCATAGGATAGTAAAATTGTATTTCAATTTCAGGAGTAATCCACGTGCCATCAATGCCTCCACTTTAGTTGAATTTGAGAGGGTTTTTCCCATCAACCACTTGATTGACGGGAGACCTCCCTCGATGGCCTCCCAACACCCCATCTGTTCCTTCACTCGGCGCCTCTGCCAGCTTTCCTTTTTCCCTCGATGCCCATTAGCGGGCGGATTTCCATTGAAGCGCAGCAAAATCCAGCGCTCTCAGCGCCCCCTGGCGGACGCAGCGCTGACCCACTTCAGCCTCCATGAATTGATCGCAAGATGATAGAATCTCATTGCGAAGCTACGTTGGGTCCAAGTCGGAGCTGTTTTCTTGCATCTCTTCCATTGGCCCCTTTTCTTGCACGTGAAGTTATCCTTTTGGCCCTAATGCTCCCTGTCCAGTTTGGTCCTCTCGGGTCGTTCGGTTGTCATTTTTTTCATCTGCCTTTGACCGGAGCGCCGCCTGGTGGTTCTACCCATTGAACTTGTGGCTGCCCACACCCTCCCCCACCAGATCGATACTGATTACATGTGAGATAAACACGGATAAGAAGTGTCGCTGAATGGCATTCATTCTCGGAATAACAGTCGCAATTTGAGGCCCGAATTCTCGACATGTTGCCGTTCTCGACGTGCATGCGCTTTCGCGGACAGCCTCCTACCTGGTGGATCATTTTCCCTAACCATCCCCAGGTGAGTACTGGAATTTTAAAATTTCCACACTTGTTTTGGTTTTCCATGTTCTCAAAAGACCAGCAAATCATGGCACTGACCCTTGTTAAAAGACCACGAGTGATGTTATGTGATTGGAAGATGGGGGTGCCTTTTTTGTTGGGACCCCTGCATGGACAAAGTTGATGTTGAGCGGTTTGAAGAAAATTTTACTCACTTTTAAACTTCTTGATTCTGATTTTAGTGCAAGTTTTGTTCTTGTTTTGGCAAAGGAATACGAAATTCCTGCGTTTTTCAGTGTTTTGCCCAAGTTGATGCATTGATGTCTTAACTTTTAGATTTGATAGAGATTTGATGGTGCCTTTTGAATGTTTCATGTCAATTTAGTGTGTTTAGTTTGGAGAAGTTTGAAATTGCTAATCGTCCCTCTCCAATAGCCCTGGAATTATTTCATGGAATTTTTTTTGTGTATTTGGGTCACAAATATGCAATCTATGAAATTGTGTTATCCACATTCGACGAAATTGTTGGTTTTGTGTAAAATTTAATTTGTACGCTAATTTGGTGCGAGTTTTATCTTGTATTTGAAGGAATATCCTTGGGAAATATCGTTTTGAATGAAAATTCAGGAGAACTCCACATTTCCTGATTCGTGGTGGAGATTGTCAAATTGTTCTGGAGAGGCCTTTATTTGTATCGGAAATTTCGCCAAACTATGACGTTTGGGCCGATTAAATTCACATTTAGAAAGCTTGAAAATCCCTCTCCAGCTGAGCTCCTTATCGAGTTTTTTTATCGCTCACCTGTTGAGATAAAGCCCTGAGAGGCTGAAATTGACGATTTGTGGCGTTTTTCCCCCATATATTTTTTCTGATCCCCATCCCACCTATACCCCGAGCATACAATACAGCGATGGCTCATGTAGGACTCCGTCCTCTGGGCACTTTAAAGAGCATCCTCTTGCCCTTCTTGGAAGAAGCTTCTTCGGGTCCTCTTCTTGTAAGAGGCTTCTTCGGGTCCTCTTCTGGCCCAAAAATCCGGTCATCGTCTGACCAGTCCAACACGGAACTTATTTTTATCTTTCTTATACGGAGTCTCATTTCCATCCCATGGAATCTTTTCAAGCCATATATACTGTACATAAGGTACCTCCATCGGTTTTTGCTATTGGACCTTTTTTGCCCATCTTCTGTGGAACCAATGCTGGTCCCCTGCAATCGACTTCTTTTTGTTCTTCTACTAAGCCTGTGGCAGTCCATCGTGTAAGAACTTCAAGTCTTTGCTACAAGATCAAGCAAGATGATACCTTCCAAAAATTCTTCCTACAGGGTTTTGGCGGGAAGACAGACGGGAATCCCGCCATTGGCGCTTCGTGCCTGTGTGCAATAAATGAGTTGCGAAAGCATTTGTTTGCATTTGGGGCGACCTATATATATAATTCTGAGCCTTTTAGGCTCTAAATATCAATAGTGAGCCCGTTTAGGCGTTGTGTGACAAGGTTGCATTTGCATTTCAACACCTTCTTAGGCGTCACGTTTGCGTGTGTGTACGTGTCCTGTTTACGGCTTGTTCGGAATTAGGTACGGGTGAGACCACGAACTGGGCATCCAGATGACCCTAATGTAGGGGGGGGGAGGTCGCGTATCTTTCGCCTGGGGCCGTTTTCATTCCTGCATGCGTAGGCGGTTTCCAGGGCTTGTTTATTAACATTGATTTTCCAAGATGGCCGTCTGAATGCGGAATGTTTCAAGATGGCCGCCTCCTATAATCGCACTTTTGAATGTTTTTTGTTGTTGTTTTGTCTCAAACTTTGGTCCGAGACGGTCAGTTTGAGACCATGGAAGATAGGACCAATCACGATATGGACAAACAAGTACACTGTGTTCGCTCGTTTCGTGTAATGGCCACCGTTGCATCCATGGCTGCCAAGCGCGTGCAGCACTTTTCCTAGGGCCAATCTGTTATGTCTCTTCCAAACGATTGGCATCGAATCCTGCGGGTGTAGTTTTTGATTTATTACCGAATATAGGTTTCTTCTTTGGGACGTGTTTTTAATTTAGTGAAAGGTTTTCAGTAATAATGCTAAGGAAATGAGTGTTGCGTTGCGTCTTTTCCGGAAATTGGCGATGGCAAGCAGATTCCTCATTCGCTGTTTGTCCCCCGTTTTTACGACCCATTTCTAGTTTCGCCTCACTGTTTAATTAGCAATTAGTTTAAATAACGGACCTAATGTAATAAATGCCTGCCTCTGATATCACCTTGCCCTATATATATATGAGCTTTTATACCTTTGCTCGGTGGCAGCGCCCTCTATGCTGATGCTTTATGGCTGAAATGTTAGTTTTTGAGATACAGTATGGGCTACAAATAATTTGTAATATTTCTTGCCTGGAACTTGAGTACAGCTGTAGAACTTGAGCTTATGTCATTGAACTCCGGGATTTGATTTTTTTGAGGTATAGTTCCATAAACTTTGAATTACAGTAAAGTGCACGGTCGTGGCTAGGGGGTGCTAAAGGGGCTTTTTGGATTATATATTAAACTCATTATTGTTAAAACTTGATAAGTATACACTTATTTTAAGTAACACAATACAAACAATGTTGTTTTCTGGATAGCAGTGGAGGGGGGAAGGGGCACTAATTTGGGTGTTTTGCCCTCCCTGGTCGCCATGCAAACGCCACTGTATGGGTTAGTGCAACGGCGCTTCGAGTAGAGGCGCGCGTTTAAATATGCGGCGCTCGTTTTTAATATATATTCTCGATGATGTGTGGACCCTGCGGGACTTTGTCAGTTGCCGTTAATCTTGGTGCAAAACCTACGTGCCAGCAGGGTTTAAAAATTTAAATTTTTCTATCTCATTTTACGTGTAATGTACGCCTCGTGATTTATATATACTTTTTGAGTTTTATCACGCTTTTCCCCGTTGCGTTCGGCATTAAATTGTCATTTTGATTGCACCCAAAAAAATGTATCTAGGCCAAAAGTTTAAAAAAGCATTTTTCCTCGATTAAGAAGCGAGATATATAATAATGAGGACCGCCTCCATCTTTATTAATTTCTACTCTCTCGATGTATACACACCCTTCCTAGCTAACGTTGTTTTTAAGGTGCCTCTTCTGTTCACTCGACATGCAATAGAATAAAGTAGAACTTCTCTTATCAGACTCTCCGGCTTAACCGCTGCTTTCGCACACCTGTACAGAAATCAAAAGTTGCATACTTGCAGTACGTTGAGCAGTACACTTTTATCAAAAAGTGCTTTGTATACATGCTAATTACTAATCAATAGGATTACATACAGTAACTGTAATACGATGCATTTTATAAACTCCGGATTAACCGGCTCTCTCCCACATCCAGTCCCAACCAGGACGGATAAGAGGGTTACATCAAAGTTTGCGAAATCATTATAAATGTTTCATTTGGTTGTTCTATGTTCGGGAACACCTATATCTCGCTCTCGCTTTACGGCGTTTTATAATTATGGCACTTTTTCGATTTACGGCCCACAATGTTTCGTTATACGGCCAGCTTTTCCGGAACGTATCTAAAAGCTATATAGGTATGAGTGTTGTTGACTCAATTGTACAATATTGGGCCTTAGTTGCCTTTGGACCCGTAAAAAACCATGTGCAAGCTATAGTGACCATTCCTGTTTGATTTCATATTCACTATGGCAGTTTTTGCGCATTATCAAATGCATTGACGATTTTTCTCAAAATCGGCGCCGGAAGTGTACGATGTCAGATTCCCTGGTGGTAGAATGAGGAGTTTGTATACATGAGAATGTAGCGCCTCATTTTCAAATCGCCGTGTTTTCATTTGTTCGAGATAAGAAGAATTGGCAATTTGTTGTCACGTATGACCCTGACTGACTATAGATATTATAATCTTATTTCAATAAATATTATTCCATGAATTTAATAACGGCGCTGTGGCAGATAAGATAAACTGCATGTGGGAGTGCTGCAGCGAGCCGCTTCATTTCAGCGCCTATAGAGCGGGAATTAAGGACGGAAACTTTGCATTTGGGGAAAC
>JAQGAE010003270.1:0-15179 GCA_034696685.1 Julus scandinavius | reverse complement strand
GCTGGTCAGCCCGAGAACGCAGGAGAGTTTCACCTTTGACCTGGCGCCATTCGCGCCCAGGTCAATTCCTGGAATTCTCTCACTGGACTTCACCCCCGAATTCCACAGCACTCATGGCAAGTATAAGATGCTGATTTCCTTTTATTTCGCACAACCCATTTGTTCAAAAAAAGTGTGAATATAAAGCATTTCAGGAATAATTTGTCGACGTGACCATATTTTGCCTTTGGAAATGTACGACACAAATTTTAACCAGTTTCCTTCCGTTTTCTCTTTGTAGGATCACTGCAGGGGCCTCACGAACGGCGGTTAATAAACGATCTGCTACGAGGCTACAACAACTTGGAGCGGCCGGTAGGAAACGAGTCGGAACCAATAATCATCAGCTTCGGATTGACTCTCCAGCAAATAATAGACGTGGTATAATAATTCTTGCATTTCTATGTGTTCGCAATTGCGCTGTCCGTTGAAATCGCGCGTTTCATTGAATTGCCAGAGCGCGGATGTTAGCCACTCAAACAGAGCCAACCTATGGAACTTGTGACGGGCCATCAAGTTGCCGATATTCGATTTTTTTTTCAAATCCATAACGACAGATACGTCGATCTAACTGGATGTGATCATGTGAAACGTGGTTGTCGACGTTGCCTTCGAGATAAACGGATTTGCAAAGGCGTATGGCGGACGTAACTGAATTTCAGAGAAAGTACGCAAAAATCCACTAGGGCTTTCCATAAAAACGCTTGTAGCTAAAGAATCATTCAAAAATAATGTTCCTAGAAAAGGAGGGAAAGAAAAGATTGAAACTTTGATATGGTTTATGGTCATACTGGGAAATCCACTTGTTGATAGGACATTAACAATCCTTGTCAACATCATTGCTTTTCTTAGAAATCTCATAAAATTCAAATTAGGAAATACTGGAATACCCCGGTTGTTGAGGTTAATTAACATACCATGCCAGAAACAGATTATGGCTGTAATAATTCTAATTTAATAACGCTGAATTTTTTTGGAGAACATGAATTCTGAAGAATTTTGCCAAAGAATAAAAAAAAATATTACTCTTATTTTTGCGAATGTGCTGGTGAATTTTAGGATCAAGTAAACGAAAATTTAAAGTTTACTGTTTTTGGTAATTATTTATTTTTTATAAAAACTTAATTTACTTAAAAAAACCCAAGGCATGCTATTTAATTAAAATATCTTATAAGAAAAAGGAACATAGGAGCCAAATAGCTTAAATTATATTTTAAAACTAAATTGCGTTTTATTTTTATCTTCTTTATTTAAATACATGAAATTTGAAATTTTAATTTGACAATAATAACGTATTTTTATATGTTACCGATTAATCTAAATATTCCGGGTTTTCCTGTATAAAGAAATTTAAAAATTAACTTTTCAAAATTAAATGAAATTGCTCAGTACGCTTGCAAAAGATCTGATTTACAAGTACATTTCGCACTATTAAAGAATAAAGCTTAATTATTTTAAACAGTGCAATGAAATCAATGCAAAGCGAATATTCCAAATTCAAGTAACTCCATTTATGGAATATATCTCGCATCAATTTCCATATTTTCGTTTCTGGATAAAGCTCGTACCGATTCCTCCCATATCAATGTTAAAATTTTAAAAAAATGGTACAACCAAACAATAATTTCAAAAATTAGTAACTTTAGAAATTTAGAATTTAAAACTAATAATAGTAAGTGAATTTTTTTTTTTTTTTTTGGATATAGCAATAAGAACTTTTTGCGCGCCTCGGTAATCCACATGAAATCGTAAAGATTTAACAGTAGATGCCCGTTCTAAAGCTCCGTAGTTTGGCTCTTGCTTGACGGTTTAAAATGTGCCATTAAAATAGGATCACAATCATAAAACACACCGTGAGTCAATTGACAAAGCGGTCATCTCTATAATAACCGCATAAAAGAGAATACTCATCTGGGATAACTCAACTTTACTACAAGTCTCTAACTTGATTTCCTAAAGATTTTATAGCAATTTAACATTCTAAAATCTAGAATGGATAAGAGGTGATATCCTGAAGAAGAGGTGCCGTATCAATTTATGAGCGCATTTCTAAGATAGGGGTGCTGCCTTGAGATAATTCAGCTTGAATAAAGTTTTCTATTGAAATATTTTGAAATTCCCTGAGTAAAGTTCAAGCTGCAATTTTTAGGTTATGATACAAGTACTATGTTTACTTGAAGGCCAATGTAAACGCCATCTTAGCTCGGCTTTACCTTCAACGTTAATATTTTCTATGAAACTAGAGTTGGTCACAGAATTTTTTTTGTCTTCAATTAATTACCTTCGTAATATAGATAAATGTATTACATTTTAATGCGTTTTTTTAAACAATAATTAAAGTTGAAGATAATTCAAAATTTGTTCCATTCCATGTGGTATTCTTAAACAATTGCCAGCCTGTTTTCAGAAAATATTAACATTGTACGTGGGTAAGTACCATATTGTGAAACACGACTATTTATAGAATCAAGTAGCATTTTGCCAAAATAAAGTATATATATATATATATATTAGTACATTCAGACAAGAGTCATAGAACTATCGATTTGTAATAATTTAATAATTTAACAATTTCACAAGTTAAATTTGTTATTTCCAAGATTAAAAATTCATTTTTAAGTTAAAGCAACAATTAATAGCACATCTAAAGTGAGTATTGTTGTTAAGTCCACAGTTTTTCTTCTCAATTTCATCAAATTAATGTGTTCAAAGCTCAAATTATACAGTAATTTACAACTATAAACATAAATTTCCAAAAACTGTATGTGCGCTAGTTTCATGCTAATAGGTTTTGAATATTTGATACAATGTAAATTTACTCAAACTCCCTTAAAATATTATCAGTTCAGGTCAATATTTGTAAAGCAAAATTGCATTGCAAAAGTGGCAAGTCGAACATTCAAAGACTACTGAATATTAATCAAATTTTGACTTATTTATTAATCTTAGGGTAGCATATAAAGTTATATGTATAGCTTTATATACGCGTGCATATAAGCTTATATTATAAGGGCTCCCAGCTATACAGTTTATATTACAGAAATAGGTTACAGTCGCTTTATCAAATTTGTTATGATATGCCTGGCAGTCCTGGCAAAACACTTATTAAACACAAGCTTTACCCTTTGACCTCGATAAGCCAGTTTTTCTACCGGCAGTGTAAATGAGAAAAGTAATATTTAGAAGATGAAAAATTTATATTCGCCATTTTTGGTGCAAAATATAAATTGCCATAATGTTAAATTCGGCTTAAACTGTTATTTAGAATATAAGTTTTGAAAACAACCTACTGCATATAGCATTAATTCATAGCATTATATAGTAAACTGGCATGAGCCTAATAATGTCTAAAAAATATTATAAATTAAGAACTAAAAACAGTGAATTAATCCTTGAAGGTATTTCCTAAAAGAAGATGTTTCCATTTCTTATAGAAATTTTCTACAACAGCATTCTTCCTATTTTTTGTTAACTTAACTCAAGACAGCACATCCTAGCTAACGAGCTGATAAAATGAGCATACAGGCTTTTGTTTTCTTGCACCACCAAAGCAGTAACAAATGCACAACAATTAAGTTGTAAATGTTGCTAATTAAAGTTCTCACAAACAGATCCCAATTCTCAAACAGTCAATATAAATATTTAATATTAATGTTAAATACCATTTTTCATGTGCATTTATAAATTCCCATTAACAAACCAATTCGAAACGTTTATCATTGCGCCTTTGCTAATTAAATTCTGAAACAAAATATAGCCTGATTATGACAAATCAGAATCCTTAAAAACACATTTATGTAAAAAGCATATATAAATATAAGGAATAATTAGCAAGGGTGTATTACCACATTTCATAAAGCTGGGGAAACCAAAGAAAATCGCCGCCCTGTACAATTGAAGTACTAGTATTTGTCAGAAAGCGAATCCAGAAAAAAAGTACTGTTTCATAGAATCACATCCTATGGAATGGCGAGTTGAAATCTTTAAAAAAATGCTCTTTGCCATTGTTCAAACTACCCAAAGGTCCAAAAGAGCAGTTTCACCGACTATTTCGTTGGGAAGAGAAGTGCTCACGGCAACTCTTACAATAATGCCATAATTTATTTATTACTGCACTATTGGATGCTATAAATTATCAATTAAAAATTCATTAAAGTGGAAATAACTCGAATTACGGCCAACCAAGTGCACGTTATTTCCTTTGATAAACTGCGGAGAAAAAGAGTATTTCCACAAAGAACCAAATCAATAATTCAATTTTGAAATCCATGAGGGACATTTAGCACGTTATGTCTAGCAGAAGTATAATAAAGAGACGCAGCAATGGCGTTCATCGTCCAAAATTTGAGCAAATGTTTACAAAGTCAATTCCAAACCTCTGAAATGAAAAAAAATCTGATAGACGTAATATCTTGCAATTTTGGACATAAAACTAAGAAATGCGCTTGCAAGACAGTAGCTACAATTCATTTAGAAACCATTTCGCATTTAAGTACTTAGTGCATCAGTTTGTTCCTAGTAAGATGTTGTTTTTTTGGAAGGAAATAACAGATGAATTACAAAATTGATAGCCATGTTGTAAACGAAAGCGCTGATATAATTGAAATCAAAATTTCAAAATTATATCGACAAATAAGTTCCCAGGACTACGAACAATTTTAGGAATTTTTAAACTAATCTTTGTTTCTTTCGATCATTATGAATAATAACATTTTAATTGTGCAAAATAAATTAGGAAACGATATCAATTTTCAAAATATTTCAGTTATCTATTCCTAAATTTGTTGCTATTAGTGTTAGAAAAAGAGGAAGAAATATACATAGCCCCTCACAAAATTTCATTCATTCAGTGATTGGTTGAGAGTGAACTGACACTTTTCTAATATTTCTAATAACTCCAATTCCATCTATGATTATCATTAATGTTTACAAATACATCTATTCTAAAACTTTAAATGGATAATTTAGATCAAACAAGTTTGTTAAAATTCGTGCTGGTAAACTTAAGAGCAAACTTATGAGTTTGAGGAAATATTTAAAAAAATAAAAGGGTGGCGATTTTCTTTTGGAGATGTATGGCCATGAAAGACAGAGTTGAAAAGAAGACGTCCATGCTCTGTGTCAAAGGTTAGTATCACGTGAGTACGGTTTCCCCCGCTCACAAATCACCTTTTTCTTTTTCTCAGGACGAAAAGAATCAAATAATAACCACAAACATTTGGCTAAATCTGGTAAGTTAGCGCCGGCGTGTCCCTGTATGGCCTATTGTCTTGTATTGAAAGTGACGAGTTTGTTGTTATTTTCTTCTAGGACGAAAAGAACCAACTACTAATCACAAATATGTGGTTAAAATTGGTAAGTCCTAAAACTAACACTAAACTAAAGAGGATAAATAAAGTTGAATCCGAATAATAAGAGCGCGTTTAATAAACTAAATAAACCCTTCAGATAAAAGGAGTAAGTATTAAACAACACTTGATTAAATCCTCTTTTTAATTCAGTCTCACTTTTAATGTTCTCAAAGTTAAAGCAAATCTAAATATAAAAGATAACTAAATCTGTCTTCCTAATAAACAAAATTTTGTGTCTAAACACATTTCAACTTCGTTTATCCTCATGTTCCTCCTTCTTAAAAACTTTTTTAAATTTTTAAACCTTATCTAACTTCTCCTTTGCAGGCATGATTAAAAATCCTGCATGTCAAATAAAACTAGCAAACACTAAATTAAATTAAAAAAAAAAAAGAATTGTTAGAGACGTCTTCCAAAACAGTTACCAAACCTAAACTGCCATGGGGAAATTAAATAAACAAGACTTCACAATTGGAACATGCAAACACCACAAACGCTCGGCTTAAAACTCTTCAAACAGTCTTCATTAAGCATAAATTGTTGCTGAAGGGAATGCGCCACAAGATGACGTCAGCAAACATTTGGTAAAATAAAAGCACAAAAAAATCAAAGAATTTTTAGTATTTTAATTAAAACGCTTGTTTGGGAATCAAAGCAAAGTTAATCAAAAATGTGCATGCGTACAAACATTTATTTAGTCCGCTTGTGCAGCATCCCCTAGCGCTCCCACATTGACTTCATCAAACAATATAAAAGCAAATGTCAAGAACATTACTATATGAACATGTTTTGATTGGCAAATAAATGCCTACTTTAAGTGCATGTACAAATTAACTTCAGCGAGTTATTTGGCAATTTTTTCTATGGATTTTTTTACGAGAAGAAAATTTCTATTTACAACCTAATTACCAACGTTTCACCACTTTCTAGATTTCAACAGTTCAATTTACTGTTCATGTTATGTAGGCGCTTCTAGCTATTTTTTTAACCTCTTTTTATTTATAAAAAAGCGATAGATAATTTACAATATAGCACTCATAATCTGCTCCGCTTACTTAACCATAGATTAGCAATAATAGCGAATTAGAAATTTATTTTAAGGCTAGTGCACTTTACAATTGCATTAAACATTAGGCAAAATAAACTAAATTTTAAAACGTTTCAAGAAAATCTGGACATATCATTTTAGTCATAATCAAGGATCATTCTGTTTCAATTTTTGTCCAAATTTTTAAATTTATATTTTATCTAGTTGTTATAAGAATATATATATATATATACGAATACATTCTATAAAGTACTAATAGAATAGTTAAGTTTATCTGCACTCTAAATTCAGGAAGCAAAATTGGAAACATTTTTATTTTTTACATAAAAACGTTGAGTGCACAAGTCACAAACTGTAGCCTATATTTGACTTTGGTTTTTAAATCAATGAAATAAAGGAAAGAATTTTGAAATTTTTTGAATTTTGATAATTTATACCGAAGTTAGAACAAACATGAATGGAAATTAAATAGCCTTAACGTGTGCTGTATAGGCTACGAATTAGTGGACACCCTGTATAATTGAAATAAATCTTCCTTGAAAATGCAGCACTATAACGTTGTTTGTCTTTTTTGGTGATCTAAAATGTTAGGGGCCATTTAAAAAGGACGTCCTCGAAATTCCTCCAAAAATCGACCCCCCTTCAACTCCCTGTGCACATGGTGCCAATTTTAGCTCGGACCCCCCTCCTCCCCTTTCATGGACGTCCTTAATTTTTTTTTTAAAGTAGGGTGTCCAAAACGTTTGTTGGAAAGTACACTGGACCATTCTATAACACCCCCCTCTTGAGGACATCCTTTTTGAATGGCTCCTTAGCAAGAAAATTAAAGCTATTTCAAGTTAACTTCACAAAAGTATCCATATAGTAATTATACCCAATTAACATACTTATTCTCTGCACGATATTCAAAAACTATCCTGAGATTTCATTGCATTTCCTAACCTGTGTTACCAATTTAGGAATTTGTTTGCAATGCAAGTACTGGCAAAACGTGATTATATAAACTTGCAAATTATGAAATCTATTGGGTCAATTGACCAATTTTTTAAATACAACATTAAACATTCATGAAACTATATTTATACCCAGATTAGTTATCTGCTCGAAAAATGAACTTGTAACATACTTTAAAACCGCGAAATTCTGTGACACAAAATGACGTAACATGTGTTCTAATAGGATAAAAAAATTTTTTTTAAAGAAAACAACAATTCATTATATATTATGTAGTTATTACTTCTTGTAAAAATTATGAGTTAAGTTTTCAAACCTAATCTTATTCAAAATAGTTTTTAATTTAAAAAAAAAATACCCACAATTACATTTTTGTAAAAAGGTTGGACATTTTACAATCCATTATGTAAGCTAGAAACATGTCATCACTTGACATCGCTTTTAAACGCAAATGCATTATTTTGAAAAGGTAACCTCACAGATACATATTTCCTTAAAGATAATACAATTTTTCAATTTAAACAATCTAATAATTATCGAGAGAAACAGAAGTACAAGTTTCATGAAATAAATTAACAACTTGATGAAGGCATAACACTCATAAAGACTTTCCAAGTCACTAAAGTCGAAACAAGCTTATTAAACAAACAATAAAATAAACTAATACAAACAAGAGTCAGGAAATAGTTGGTTCTACCCTAGAAACTGGAATGAGCACAACATACGTTTGTGTTCTGCATGTGCGCAAGTGTTCGCTGAAATGTAGTTTTCTATTATCCGCTTGCTTGCATGTTAACTGCATGGTTTTTCGAGACTTCTTTACATCTCAAGTTTTAGATAGTTGCAAGATTGTTAACATTTTCTTGATCGCATTTACACTCTTTTCATCATTATTACTATTATTATTATTGTCCATTTCATCATTTGAATATTTGTGATTCATGCTAAAAACTGTATTTTATGGAATTTCCAAGTTTTCTACAGGAACACAATGACTACTTTTGTTACTAAATTTTTAATGCTGTTAGAAATAATTCGACAGTGCCACTTTGGTGTTTATAAACCTACATTATACAGTAACATCATTATAAAGAAACTTTTGGTCTTTGTAATGATGTAATGTCATTCTACATGTTATGTCCAAAAAAGCTGGTATCAAGCAACTTCATTAAACTTATAAATTCCTAACAATACAAGTCTTGTAGGAAGGAATTATCTGGCCTGTCAACTATATATTGCATTTTAGATATGAAAAAATTAGCTACAATGGCACATGCCAATGTTGGCGCTTCACAAGTTTGTCAATTACGAAAAAATCTGTCACGCCACATGTACGGTATATACACCGAAATTTGGTAAAAATGAACTTCCCATTTGTAGTAACGAGTTAATCTATACATGTTGCTAACGCCAATGGGCCGAACCACAATCAAATGTCGCCAATGCATCCATTACACTAGTTTTACGATACACTGAGTCATAAAAGAGTAGAACCCAACAAATAAATCATAACTTCGTGAAAAATGCTTCGATTTCAATGAAATTTGGCATTTACATAGAATAATAGTGTAGAATCAAAAATGAATTATAACATGTGCTCTTTGTTCACGTTGAAAAGTCGCATGTCCGGAACAAGTTTTTTGTTCCTACACTATTGTTTTATGCAAGTGCCAAATTTCATTTAAATCGAAGCATTTTTCACGAGGAAGTGATGTTTTTATTGGGTTCCACGATTTTATGACTCACAGTGTATATTCATATCTAAATCATGTTCAAAGTTATTTCGATGTCCCATACTTTTTACCCATGCACCTGCAGCATATAGAAAATACAAAACAAGAACACATCATAAATTTGACTCAAATTTGATATATATAATATATATGACCATGCATACATCCGAGTATTGCCCGTGTATAGAAATATACATGAAATATTATATGTATTATATGTGTGTCATATTTCCACTTTTAGAAGTAGTACTATGTATCTCCATGTTATTTATATATCATAAATGAACGCTGACATAAAATGCCAAATACGGTTATAAATATCTGGAGTCATATATGGTAAAAATATTATATGGCCCTACACGAATTTTTCACCACGAATGCTATCAAGGAACGAACATTCGAATTAGACTTTCATATTTTTATCCAAACAAAAAAATGTGTAAAAAGCAAGATAATAGCACAGTAATTTCGATGCGGTGAAGCCCCAACATTATCCGAAGATTTAGAGTAAATTTAAACGCAATATCTACAGGCCAGATCTTCCTTTAAATATGCAAAAACAGCCCAGCATGTTATCAAGCTCAATAACGTGCTGGGCTAAAAACTCTGGCATTAACGCCAAGTTATTTTTTTAAGTGTCAGCCCAACAGTGGAATTTCAGGCTGATTTATGTGGTCTGTAATGGGCAGCAAAACTAATGACTTACTGGCAAATCTGGGTTTCCAAGGAAATTGCACCTCAAATCCAAGAGCAATGAAGAGAAAGCGAAATGTGCGCTAATTCATCACACTTTTTTTTGGCGAAACATGAAAGCATTGGAACAATTTATCTTTTCTCCGAGCTTACATACAGACATAACTCGGTTGTAAATCTGCGTATAAAACGCTATTCTACGAAGCCCTTTAAACTCTCGAGGTACGAGAAAGTGTTGTGTGCCGTTTCCAAAGGCCATTTGTCTCAAAAATACTGTGTGCAAAGGTGGCCCAAGATTCATAACATTCCTCGTGCAACGAAAGTTTGCCAGAAAAAGCATTATTTCGCTCAGCACATTACAGAGACCATTTCGAATATTTTGCAGTACAATAGGAACTGCGAAGACGATAAGAAAATAATGCTCAGTATGGAATTTGGAAAACGTTACCGAATGGAGGACATATACGACCGAAGGTCCTTTGAACGAACGCTGCCATGGGATTGGAAGCTTGAAAAAATATACTACTTATTAAAAACGAATCCTCACTGAACGCTTCCCAGTGCTCCAGGAATCACAAAAGATATATCAACAGCACTGCCATCTTGTAAAAAAAAAAAAAAATCTGGGCTTAGGCTTGTTATGGAGTTTATGGAAAATTGATTCCATTATGAATGGATGAGACAGTTGCTACTAGTGATATTAAGATAGTAACCACTAATAACATTGTGTGGAATTCTACTATGAAAAACGTTCATACCGATCTATATAAATATATAGAATCGGTGTTTTTTTTAAAGTTTAATACTTTTCTGTAGATTATCATTGAAATATTTTCATGACTTATTAGTTGCTTCAACGAGATGTTTTAAGGTAATTTTATTGAAGAATTGATGAGTTGTTTGCTCATTTACTGTGAATATTCTGAGAGGATAATACAATGTAGCAGTTAGTTATAGATAACTAAGTTAATGACGCTGAATTTTTCACAGTTAATGTGAAATTTCATACTTTTTAAAACTTAAAATTACATATGATCACTTTTAATGTGCTTAATGTGGGAATTCTGTCAAAATGAAAACTTTGACATCGACAAATAAATTAGTAGTTCAATTTATAAAAATGTTAAAAAAATTTAGGACTATCATATCAAACTTCCAATTTTTAAATAAATTTAATTCATTATTTGATTTTGCAATTAAATTCATGCACATGGTTATAGATGTATAAAATTGCAAAGTAGAATGTAATTGACCCTTAACTGAGCTAATTGTAAACCGTTATCAGTATCTCAATAAACTGTTATAAGTTTATTAAACAATGAACGATGTTCACATGGCAAATCAAATTAGAATTAAGCTGTACTTAAATCGACTCGCCATTAATTACTAGAAGATTATTCATTTAAGCGAAATAAGCATCCAGTTCTTCCGAAACGCTTTAAATCTAATCGATGAATTCACCTCCTGGAAATAATATTATTCAAGTTTAATTGATTTATTTTTAAAAATGTTTGCATTGTGTAAACCAAGGATTTTATCAGTGCTTATCAAAAATCAATATTTTTATTATTTATGTATATGAAATATTAAACACAAATTTATCGTTGTTAATTAAGCTTCGTAAATTTTTTTAGGCGTTTTTATTTTTTTTTCCAACAAAATATGTTTAAAAAAAACCTGGTTATGCATTCAACTTGTAAGCATTTTCTGGAAATTGTACAAAGACATTTTGAATCAAATGCCCCTGTAGAATTTACAAAAAAGATTTACAATGCCAATAAACAAAATGTCAACTCAAGTCTGAAATGTCATTATTTTTAAACAGTTTATTGCGTGACAATGGAAACAATAAAATAAGTTGATTTCCATCATCCACAATAAAGTAAAAATTGATTTCTGATGAAATTATTTTAAATTACGGTTTACTTCAGTGAAGCGTGTCTATAAAGCAATTTTCGTAAGTCGAAAAGTTACGAGAATATACATATAGAAGTTTTTTCAACATAAAAACAACTGGCTTTCAAGAAGATGAATTGTTAAATTTGCTTATCAAAAAATGGAACTTCAACGTGAATGTTTACTATATCGCCATTTTATTTAAATATTGCAATATCGAATCCGGTAGAAATTTTAGAAACATGTTAGAAAACGTAATTTTGAAAATTGACAATTTAAGCAATTTGCACATACACCAGTAACGCCTTTTATGCTTATGTCAATCAAACAATCAAATCATTATACATGATATTTTGACGACGATTTACATGTACTGTACAACTGGAACCGAAAAGTCTAGACCATATTCACCTAAATGTCGTTGCATTACTTGATTTTGGGTTTCCAGGCGCTATGATCCATAATTAAAATTTCAATCAACATTGCTGGATTCAGTTAATTTTTAATTACGTTCATAGCACCTGAAGGCGAATACGAAATGCAAGTAAAAATGCAACAAAATGTATGTGGTAATTTAGATAGGGCTTTGTGAGAACTACGAGCTCTAGTAGTGCACTGAATGAGTAACAAATTACTGAGTACACATAGTAATTAAACATAAAATGCATGTACTCTACATGTTGAAATACAAAGGAAATTTAACGCAAATATACACAAAATGCATGAGTATAATGCGCTTGATAACAAAATGTTCTTGAGTATTAACGTAATGCGAAATTATGAGTACCATAGTACTTGAGTATGAACAGAAATACTTTAATCCTAAAAGCTAATTTGAATGTATCCTCATTTTGAGATTTCTACTTATTATCCTTTCGTTATTCACGATTTTGTTCACGTACAAGATGATTTATTTTGTGTTCTTATATTCATTAAGAATGTTTTTTAGTTTTAATTGTTTCTGCTTGTAATAAAATTGTATAAAAATCCCTAAACAGTACTTTTACAATCTGCCGTGCTCGTAATCAGTACTATTTGTCTAAGCCCCATTAATTACGAAATTACTCAAGCTAATTTCATATGATTACCGATTACATGTATTCTATACTCGTACTATGGAATATGGTTCCACTGTATTATTAACCCTGCTCAATAGTACAATTTGCCCAAGTCTGGTATCAAGTTTAGACGGCTATCCGTAACACTGTAAGAGGCTATTCAAAAAGGACGACCACGAAATTTCTTCAAAAATTGCCCTCACCACCCCTTACGCCCTGTCCACACTGTGTCCATTTTAGCCCAGACCCCCCGCTCTTTCCACCTCTCCCCGTTGCAGATGTCTTTAATTTTTTGGAAAAGTAGGGTGATCAGAAAATTTGTAGGAACCTACAAAGGCAGGCACTCAAATTCAGGCATAATTCCTGAGGTTTTAGAAATCAAAGTATATTTGGGACTGTGCATGCGCATTCCTTCTTCATTGACCTTTAAAACTCAAACAGAAATACCAAAAACTGAAAACTATCATTAGTGGAGGATCATAATGGCTTTCCCCCCTCCAGTGGAGTAGCAAGGTAATATGGTACCCGGTGCAGACATTTTCTTGTGACATGTCTGTGGTTTATCAGTTAATTGGGGCCATAGTAAATGTACGTGCTGGCCCCGTTTTTAAAATGACGCCTTCTAATTGGCTTGCAGAAGTGCTGGAGAAAAATGGAGGTTTATACTGCAAGTTGCGCTTACAGTCCATCTTGGCAGGCCTGTGCAAGCTGCATTTGTGCCCATTTCAAAAAAAGACAGAACTTGTGGACCTTGGTAGAGCTGCTTAAATCTAATGCGCATGTGCATCATATGTGGGCCAAATACAGATAACCCAACTGCCGAAGTGATAGTTAGTTTCAGTATCCCTATAGTTTAGATAAACGAGGTCACTGAAATTTTTAGAATATTTAGAATAATTATATATTGAGGAATTTTTCAAAATAATAAAGCGGGTCAATAATGATGAACTTGTAGTATGATTTTACAAGCCATGTTTAGAAACGTGAATGAAAAAGAAAAACCTAAAGACTGAAAAGTTGGATAATTATTCTCAGACAAATAAAAATGTATTAGAAATAAAACGAACCCTGATCTACCTTTCGTCCTTTAGAAGCCATTAACTCTATCCGAGTCTTAGGTATTAAAAGAGTTCAACACTTTCGCGGACACGCTCTAATGTACTTATAGTATTTAAACTCGCGAAATAATATCAAAATTTCTAAACAAACACTGCTGCTGTTGTGAAAAATATAAACAATCTCGAACCAAAATTGATGAAGCACAAGAATCACCTCCATTAAACGCCATCACGCGGTTTTGACTGGTTACTACTTTGAAATTGAAGCCAAATAATGCACGGGCGCGTCACAATGGTAAAAAAGAATTCCGCCATATTGGGTGACAAATTAACACCTGAAAAGATTGGAAATGCAATGTGCATGGATTGTCCGAGTGCCCGTATTAACCGAGATATGTGTAATACAAAATATAAGTGCCGCAATTTTTAAAACAAAAACCAGTAAAGAATTTTTAAAAAAAAGTTAAAGAACAATTTTGCTCTTTAAATAAAATTAACATGCTCTGGGGGGAAAATCATAGGTGGCACTTAATGTATACCTACATTAGACATATGATATGCAAAGTTATATTGCAAATTTCATACATATATGGACTTACAAATCAGTTTAGTTAGAGTACGTATATCTAACTACTATCTCTACGTCTTTAATTTCTGTTAAACATTGTTTTGAAATTTCTGTTAGGGGACATTCGAAAAGGATGGTCTCAAGAGGTGGTGCACGCGGGACTGCTGGCATGTGGACAGGGGTGAAGCCATTATGGACGTCCATTAATGATGGTAGTTTCAGTTTGATTAAGTTGGAAAGGTCATTGAAAGGGGAAAGGGACACCAGAAGAAATGTGTTCAGACCCAAAATGTACTTTAATTTTTAAAACCTCGTGAAAGTCGGGATTATGCCTAAATTTGTGTTAAGCACTAATTTTATTTTGGAATTTCCCTTCGAGGTCAGGTAATTCCGTTAATCATAAAAATCTGGAAAAATTTCGTGGAAGAGTATGGTAGCGATACGGGTACTTTGCAATTTATAGGATGGAACCTTGTCTGTTTTAACAAATTATCTGGACACTTTTTCAAACTTTCAAAAAATTAAGGACGTCTTTTGGGAGGAAGGGGCGGGGGGAATGGAAGTTCAATTTTTGAAGGCATTTTAAGTAAATCAATAAATAGTTGTCTATCAAAGAACGCGGGATATTTTGATAAAAAACTATTAAAAATAAATATTTTATTGTCTATCCTGGAACTAACTGATTATGGTGGATATTGTATCTGTAAAGGTGCAAATACATATGCGAGCCGAACGCGAGCCGAGCGGTTCGCTAGATGTCTCTGAACGGCTCGCGAACCGT
>JAQGAE010003269.1:0-15182 GCA_034696685.1 Julus scandinavius | reverse complement strand
TGCAAAAAAATCGACTCACCTGCATGAATCAAGTAAAAATGTGTTTTTCTCAGCAACCAAATGTCCGATTTAAAATCTGAAAAATGTGTTTTGTAGACAATTTATTCCTGTTTTTAATTCGCCTAGTTTGAAAGGGATTTCTGCCGAATTTCTTCGGAGAATAGCCCAAAACTCGTGCAGCTACTTTTGATGGAGTGGTCACTTTATCGAGAAACCACTAATTAACAAAATGTCTGGATATTTGTTCATTAAGCTCTGATAATGAAATTGCATTCAGAAACACTTGTAGCCACAGGGATACAACGATGCGTACGGCATAAATAATGACAATTTGGGTTGCTTTAAGTTCAACATTTTTCGCCGCAATGATGCATCAGAAATTTTATGCAAATTAGGCGAATAAATTGTCTACATAAACACATTTTTCCAATTTTGAATCAAACATTTGGTTGCTGAGAAAAACATATACTTATACTTGATTCATGCAGGTGATTCGATTTTTTTGCACTCAAGTTTTGCACAAAAATTTACATTATATATAATGTAAATTTTTGAATAAAATTTGTCATTTTTTTAATGTTTGGGAATAATTTGAGAAACAAAATGATTGAAAAATGCCCCATTTCTACCCATTCTCCCCGTCATCTCCAATGAGTACAACACATTTTTGTTTGGAATGTCTGCTTCTAAAGCACACACAGATGCCAAATGCCAAATGCCACACTTTGTGTAACCTCTTGGATAAACAACAACTCCAACTGCAACTCCGCTAGAACATTCTTTCTGAAAAACAAAATAGAGGATTTGGTAACAGCACCCCATTTCGATTCCTCCATTCCACCAACTCTGCGAGCTCTTGTTGAATCCAGAATGTCGGTCCAAAGTGGATTTTCTTATTTCGAATCAAAGTTCAACTATGAGACTATCGGACCCTTGATGGAGAGTCACCGCTACCTGTGTTTCTACGTATCAGCCATTTACCTGTTGCTGCTATTCTCAGGCAGCCACTGGATGAGAAAAAGAAAAGGTTTTCGTCTCCAGAGGTCTCTATTCTTCTGGAATCTGGCCCTAGCCTTGTTCAGCACAGTTGGAGCCTTGCGGACACTGTCTCAAACTTGGCCCATCCTCCAACGCTTCGGATTCCAGTACACCTTGTGCGACACCAGCTTTTTTTCCTCCCCTCTAGGCCTTTGGGGGTGGCTCTTCACCATCTCCAAGATTCCAGAGTTGGGTGACACCGTCTTCCTGGTGCTCCGCAAGCGTCCGGTGCCCTTCTTGCACTGGTACCACCACTCCACCGTACTGTGCTACACCTGGGGCTGCTACGTAGACCGTGCGTCCACTTGCCTCTGGTTCGGTGCCATCAACTATTCAGTGCATGCTTTCATGTACTCTTACTACGCTCTGACAGCAAAGGGCATTCGAGTGCCCCATATTGTACGTGTGACCGTAACAGTCCTCCAGTTGATGCAAATGTCCGTCGGTTGCTTCTTGACTTACTGGAGCTACCGCGTTAAGACCCTCGGTGAGCCGTGCGGAGTCAGCGATACAACTTTGTTGAAATCTATGCTCATTTACTTATCCTTCTTGGGTCTTTTTGCTCGTTTCTTCTATTCTACCTATGTGGTGAAGAAACAAAAAATTAATCAGAAATCAGAGTAGCACAGTTAGTCAAAAAGGGCTCTTTTGTCTCAAAAACATCATATCGAGACGGGATTTTCATCATTGACCTCATGACCCAATCCGAGTATGTCCTCACAATTTGGGGGTGATAGGGTCCAGAATCTTGGGGTGACCTAGTTTGGCTATATAATTAAGATCGCCGGTATTACGAAGGGTCTGGTAGAGCCGAGAATTGGACCTAGTGAAATCGCGCTTGAAATACGCAAAAATTGCACCCTCACAGGATGGTTCATATTCAGGATATATAGATGGTCCAGTGTAGGGCAGCCAGATTTGTTATGGGTAGTTACTAACATTCCGTGAGTGTGACAGAAATGCTCCACTCTCTAAATTGGGACACGTCGAGGTCCAGCTGCGAAAAGTTTTCTATGGGGTTTTTTAACCGTTTTAATCTTTCTCTTAATTCAAATATATTAAGGCCTAACGAGCACTCTAGGAGTAGACATAATCACTCAAATCCTTTGACCTTGGCTTCTTGCCAAGAAGGAATGCTTCCTATTGGTCCTTCTTTTTGTGTGCGATTAGACAATGGAAAAGCCTTCTTGGCAAATGTCCAGATTTAGTGAAAATTCAATCTAACAATGATGTCAAAGTTGCTACTGACGTAGGAGCGTTCTCCTGAAATTGGGCACGACCTGTTTACCATAGGGCATTTATTTGCTGACTGTAGGGCACTGAGTTGAATTGAATTGATTACTAACAACCACATGTTATAAAATTTTTATTTTAAAATACAATCTGCAAAAATAAAAACAAAATTGCCACCCGTCTTGTGTTTATATCACTATTAATTTCATTTATTGTGTTTTCCATTTAGATATGAACTAACCCGAGTGGGACAATTGCAGTGTGGACACAAAAATAAGGGGAACTTTTTTCAAAGATTCGTAACTTTTTGGTTGGTTAATAAAAAAATCCAATTTTGCTCAAATAAGGCAACAAACTCAGGAACAAAACAGCTATATTCACCTAATTCACCGCCACCCAAAGTATGGCATGTCAAAAAGCAACATAATCGGTTAGTTAGGTTAGGTTAGGTGTGGTGTGTGATTATGTTGTTTTTGACATGCCATACTTCCGTGGCGGTGAATTAAGAGATAAGTACCCAATTTTTACTCAAAGTGTCCTCTTCCGCTGCAACACATGCGCTTTGGGCAATCGACGAGTCGCGTTTACCGTTTGATCGAGTTCATCCCGAGCGACCAGAATTCGGCGTCTTAACTCTTTCACATCACGAATATTTGTCAAGTTACTTCCCGGTCACTGTCTTTTTAAGATCTTTGTTAGGTATACTTTTTGCACCAAATTCCCCAGATGGAATAAACAACGGGGTTCAAATCAGGATTTTTAGGTGAGCAAAGGGTAGGTGGCATAACATCTCGAGTCTCTCGATGGACAATTTGAACAGTTTCTCGAGCGGTGCGTGCCGGTGGACCATCTAGCTGGAACACAAACGAGTCCAAAAATACTGAATATCTGGTGGAATTTGGTGAAAAAAGTGTACCGAACAAAGATGCGTGATGTCGAAGAGTCCCGATGGCGCAAGTGTCGCAGCGGATGGAGGACACTTTGAGTTCAAATTGAAATAGCTGTTTTGTTCGTACGTTTGTTGCCTATATTTTGTGAAAAATTGGATTTACTATTATAGTAGTATTATTATAATATAAACCATTCCTGTGCATTAATTAGGCCACAATAGCCTATGCCTAAGTAAGGCCTAATTTAGGCCTAAAATAATTTAAAAAAACTTAACTTATTCTTTACTTTTTCTTCCATTTATTTGCATAGATTTCTTCCAAACTGCAGTTTTTATTCTGCAGTTTGGATGAAGTCTATGCAAATAAACTGACGAAAAACTAAAGAATAACAAAAGTATTTTTTAAAGTTTTTCTTAAGTTCATTTTTGGCAGGGCCTGTAGAGCATAACTGGTGACAAACGACAATTAATGCCATTCTCCTTAACATGGATAAAGACAAACATTATTTGCTGTATGTCTGGCTATCAATGGCTATTATTTTCTTTTCAATATGGTTTAAAGGTACACTAGGATTATATGAGTTATGGAAAGTCCACACAGCTGTATGTTCAGTAGGATAAACAACATCCACCTGCTCTTCTGTACTCAGGCATGGATTGGTTATGGAGTAAAAGTGAGGTGATAAAGTGCGTGGAGAAGCGCACCGTCTACTTCAGAGGGCGCTAGTAAACCTTATTCATTCCTCTAAGAGTCTAAGGGGACGCTTGTTCACTATAAGAGGAGAGAAAACACCACTGCTGAAAACAGGGGAGAGTGGGTAAGAATATGACATTTTCCATCTTTTTATTTTTTAAATAAATCATAAACCATAAAACGTAACAAATTTTGTTCACAAATTTACATTTTACTATTGTGAATGTAGTGCACAATGTTGAAAATATTTTCTTGTTACTAAAATTAGAAAAATAATTGAAATAAAACTACTCGCTATAGTGTCCCATTCCTCCTGCGCGCAGGAGGAATGGAACGCACAACAGGAGGATCGGGACACTGTTTTTAAAACAAAGATACAAAGGATTTTAACAAGCTAAATTAATTTTTATTTTATTTATTTGCAATAATAGGAACACCTTTCTACCTTTTAGCAGGATTTTTTTACGAAAACTAACTAACTGTTGAAAATTAACCAACATCGATGCAAAATGTGTAGATTTCCCGCAATGTTGATCTTCCTCCACACAGAAAAGTTTGGGAAAGCTTCAGAATGACATCAAATTTTGCAATCATGTTTATGACTCGTGTATCAGTCAATTTAAAACTCACGGTATTCTCCTTTCTTCGCAAAAAAATACATTTCAGCTTCTTCGAGTTCATACCCACATTATTTTTATTGGCAAATCTCACCGACACAAAATCACCAGCTTCGACATCAAATGGAAAAATAACTTTTTTGCACGTGCTCAAGATTCCTCCTGCACGTGCCAAAGTTCTAAAAAGCAAAAATGTGTTACATTTCAGCAACAGGGAATGTTTCCCCTTTATCCCGCACTGTTGTTGTCCCAATCCTCCTGCCACACACCGATTTACACACCGTAAGTTTAAAAGGACCTGGCAGATTGGTGCGAAACATGTAATAACACGATAACCATCCTAACTGCTATTAATGTACTTAATTTGAAAACGTTTCCTCTATAAACAATATTTTTAGAAGAGTTTAATATTTGAAGTAAAAACGTACTTTTTGGTAGTAAAATCACACTTTTCCTTCCCATATTCTCGCGATACATCAGAAGGCCACCATTTTACGCAAACAAATGAGGGAACACGAGTGCCTGTAGACACACGAGTGTCAAACTTTTTACACTTTCAAATTTGAAATTATTGACAATGTCCCATTCCTACCCACTCTCCCCTACAATACCCTCGAAAAGGTAATCCAACAGATGACGTTACACAAACACTATCGAATAAACTTGTAAACGACCTTGATCGACTAACTTTGACTCACTATATGAACACGTGGACTGATATAGAATACATATATTATAGTACATGAGTTGGACGATGTTCAACTCATGTTTATTCAATATTTATGTCACAAGGGGAGAGTGTTAATTACCAGTTCATGATATAAGACAGTCGTTCTTGGAATAGTTTCTCAGTTTCTCAAGAGTGTCAACTAAACCAGAAGGAACTCCCTGCACTAAGGCAAGTTAAACCTTTTTTAAGCCTATCTAGTTTTGATTAGAGATCTCGAAACAAGATCATCGATGAAGCATGAAATCCAAGGTTAGCTCTGGTGGAAAAATAATGCAGTGCCAGAGAAAATAAAATTCAATTTTCTGCAGTTGTTGTTGTTGGTTGAGGTTTAAGGGCCCAAAGACGACTGAGGCTAAAGAGGGACCAACCAGTTGAGGGTTGGTCCTTCAGAGGGTCTACAGGACTTATATGCCCGTATCGCTTATATTCGCGTGACAGCACCAAAGTGTGACATGACAAGGGCGCAGACAAAGTTCCCTCAGTAGTTGGGACATACTCTGAGTAAGGGCCTGACATCAATTGTGAGTATAATCTGAGTATTATATCGGACAGTACGTGTTCCGGTCACGCAAGAGCGGTTCTACACGATAACGTAACAGTGGCATAAGTGTTCGGTCACAAATTTACATCGTATGGAATGAATCCCCCTACCATTTCATGGATATCCGCATTTCTAACATGGAGCTGAATCGAGCTGGGCAAACGTACTGCCCTTACTTTTTCTCTTATTCATAAACGACCTTCCACTCGCTAGACCTCCTCCTAGTCGCTGTCTAGTTATTCAAACTTTTTGCGTCTGCACTCTAACCTCCGTCGCCGCCATCATGCCGCCGCCTGATCATATTTTCCATATTCAGCTGTCCCTCACTGTCCAGTGCTAGCTTGGCTGGGCACCTGTAATGGCCAACTTAAGGTGTTCCTCGGAACTGTGTCCAGCCTGTCCATGGTCCTCTCTGTCATGTGCATTTGCGCATTACGCGCATCTATGTGTGTAGTTTATCTCGGTGGATCCTGCTGACTCCTTTTGGGATCAGCCCGCGCATTGTTGGGCCCTTTTTAGCCTTAGTCGCCTTTGGACCCTTAATCACCAACCAACAACAACAACAAAACTTTTTGCAGACTATTCCAATGTATATGATGAGGTGAAAGAAGGCAGAGGTTTCTCACCTAAATTGAGGAACGATCTCGTTGTACTGGCTTCATGTTGCGATGAATGGCAGTTGAAGTTAAATAAGGGGAAATGCGTAGTGGTGCGTTTCTCTTGTAAACGGAAAACTCGCCAACTCGCTGTCGGAGTTCATATTTTACAAAAATCTCTTGGAATCACTATTTCACAAAAATAGTGCGGCAAACCACAGCTTTAGATTCATTCGACGCGTGTTTCGAGAATGTGCGGAAACTGTACACTCAACTCCGGTTCGCCCTATGTTGGAATATTGCCCTCCTGTTTGGAACCTTTACAGGATGGTTCATATTCAGGATATAGAGATGGTCCAAGCGTAAGGCAGTTAAAATTATTAAGGGCAGTTACCCAACATTCCGCAGTGTTACAGAAATGATCCACTCTCTAAATTGGGCCACGTTGAGGTTTAGATGAAAAGTTATCTATGGGGTTATTCAAACGTTTTAATCTTTCTCGTAATTCAAATAAATTAACGCCTAAGGACCACTTCTGGAGTAGACATAATCACTCAAATCCTTTGACCTTGGCTTCGTGCCAAGACAGATGCCTACTATTGTTCCTTCCTTTTGTGTGGGATTAGACAATGGAATAGCCTTCTTGGCAAATGTCCAAATTTAGTAAAAATTCAATCTAACAATGATGTCTATGTCGCTATTGACTTAGGGGAGCATTCTCCTGAAATTGGGTATGGCCCCTTACCACATGGCATTTATTTTCTGACTGTAGGGTACTGAGTTGAATCTGTATAATCTATTCTTTCATTAATCTCATCCTTCTTAACCTTCCCTATAGGTTCACCGCCATCTTTGTACGGCTTAGCAGACGATTCCAAGATGGCCGCCTTTGCGTTGGGGACAAAATTCGACCACAACTTCTCTAAGTCCTGGATGATGGCCAACTGGGCCCTATCCTTTTGGATCTCTGTCTTGTACTTGGCTATCATCTTTTCCATCCGATGGTGGATGAGACATCGCCCTGGCTTCCATCTCCAAGGACCGCTGTTCGTATGGAATCTGGCCCTAGCCATCTTCAGCATCGTAGGGGCGAGTCACATGCTCCCCGAATTGGCGGACATGTTGGGGCACCACGGCTTTGGACACTCTGTGTGTGACACTAGCGTCTACGCCGGCACATCCGGTTTCTGGGCATGGCTCTTCGTGCTGTCCAAGCTCCCGGAACTGGGTGACACCGCCTTCCTGGTGCTCCGGAAGAGGTCCCTTCCCTTCTTGCATTGGTACCACCACGTGACCGTGTTGTGTTACACGTGGTACAGCTACGCAGACTTCACGGCCCCTGGTCGATGGTTCATTGCCATGAACTATTTGGTCCATTCCATCATGTACTCTTATTATGCCCTTGCCGCTCTGCGCATACGTCTTCCGGCGTTGGTCAGCATGTCCGTAACTGCACTCCAACTGACCCAGATGGCTGTTGGGTGCATCGTCAACGTATGGGCCTACAGGATGAAGGTCGATGGTCAACCTTGCAATGTGACCAACAGGAACATAGTGGTTTCCTTGCTCATGTATGCCTCTTACTTCGCACTCTTCGCGCGATTCTTCTACAACGCGTACCTGAAGAAGAACAGGCCCCAGAAAAAAGAGTGAATGGACCCTCTACTCAATGGACCTCACAATGAGGCTCTAAATCAGCCTCACAGTTAGTGATATCAGATCAAGTGAAAACAATTACAAATGACACAAAAATGAAAAATGATGAGACCATAACGGAATTTGGCCCATATCTCCATACGTGTCTATTTTGTCGTTTTTGGACCTAAACATACCGGAAGTATTTTATATAAGTATGGGTTTCTACTTTGTTAGGGGACATTCAAAAAGGACGTCCCAGAAATTCCTTCGAAAATTGATTCCCCCTCCCTTTCTACCCCCTGTCAACATGGTGTCTATTTTAGCCCAGGCACCCCCTAATGGACGTCCTTAATTTTTTTAAAGTAGGGTTAATGGATTTCCCCATGTCCACATGCTATCAGGCCCCTACCCCCTCTTGAGGACATCCTTAATGGATTCCCCCTGTCCAAGCCAGAAGACCCCCCAATCTCCATCTTGGGGACGTCCTTAATAGATTACCCTTCCCCTGTCCATGCCAGCAAACTTCCTCTCTCAATCCCCCTCTTGAGGACGTCCTTAATAGATTCCCCTGTCCAAGCCAGCAAACTTTCTCCCCCCCAATCCCCCTCTTGAGGACGTCCTTAATGGATTCCCCCTCCCTCCCCTGTCCACATGCCAGCAGGCTCCCTACCCCCTTCTTGATGACGTCCTTAATGTATTCCCCCTTTTCACATGCCAGCAGACCCCTTACCTCTTTTTGAGGACGTCCTAAATAGATTCCCCTCCCCCTGTCCTCGAGTCAGCAGACCCCCCCCCCCCACAATACCCCTCTTGAGGACGTCCTTAATAGATTCCCCCTCCCAGTCCAAGCCAGAAGACCCCCCGATCTCCCTCTTGAGGACGTCCTCAATAGATTCCCCTTCCCCTGTCCATGCCAGCAAACTTCCTCCCCCCAATCCAACTCTTGAGGATGTCCTTAATGGATTCCTCCTCCCTCCCCCTGTCCACATGCCAGCAGACCCCTACCCGTTTCTTGAGGACGTCCACAATGGCATCCCCCTCCCTCCTCCTATCCACATGCCAGCAGAATTCCCCTCTCCCCTACCCCCTCTTGAGGACGTCCTTTTTGAATGGACACTTATCTTCGGTATGCCTGTTTACGATTAACAACAGTTTTACATCAAAGTCAGCTACAAAACTGTCAAGATTTGTTTAAATAAAATGTTATTGTTATCACGTTGTTTAAAGTCGTGCCAGAAACAGACAGATATACAACCCTGAACACATGAAAATTCAAAAAATGGCGGTTTCACAACACAGTCTACTACTGCAGCATAAGAAAAGGTACAGCGCTCTAGCCTTAGTCTTAAGAGGCGTTGGTTTGTTTGTTGAGTTTCCCGCCAAACCATGTTTGTCAAGGCCGTACTTGTCCTCACATTTTAAGGAAGAAAGGAGTTTCAAAATCTTGGCGTGGAATCGCAGGATGTTAGACGAACAGTAGAACCTGTCTAAAAGCATAATCTTTATTGTGACCGGTGAAAAATATACTTTTACTTTTAGACAGGTTTCATTTATTCACAGGATCCCCAAGTTGGGACAGGCTTTTATGCTTTTAGAGGGTTTTTTCACTTATACAGGATGCATTTAGACAGGTTCTACTGTATTACAAAAATTAAAAAAGCTTGTCTATCCTGTGCCCATAGATAGACAATCAGTTGTTGATTGATGCCAAGCGTGTTAGACTATAACTATTCCATCCAAAAATGACCGTGTGTGGGACAGCTCACTCCAAGAATGTTTAAAGTATGCTATTTTCAACAGTTAGTGTACGATTAAACAGGTTTACTGTAACTTATTTCTGATATATTCAGTAGAACCTGTCTAAATGCATCCTGTGTAAATGAATAAACTCTCTAAAAGCATAAAATATTCCGGTCCCGACTTGAAACCCGTGTATATGAATAAACCTGTCTAAAAGTGGTCTAAACACCGGTAGAAAAATCGCACTTTTATTGCAAAAAACAGCGATTTTAACCTTAAAAATCACACTTTACGGGGAGAGGGTAGAAAAATCTACTCAAAAGATTTTCCCCTTCCCATATCCCCCATTCAGGCCTGACGAGAGGGGAGGGAAGGGGGGAAATACCCCGGGCCCGGGATTTTTAGGGGTCCGGGCCTCCGGAGTATCCGAGAAAAAAATTTTAAATTTGGAAAATGACCATTTGGAATTGTCATGAAAACTGAAAAACGCAATTTTTCAATTTTTCTAAGGTAAAAACTAGGACCATATAATATATTTCAACCCTCCCCCCATCCCCCCGAAATGTGATGACATGTACAGCCTTGCACTCCCCCCCTTTCCCCCGGGCCCGGCCCTGGTTCTTGGCGCCCCTGCCCCCATTACTAAAATGGACATTTAGTCCAAGAAGTCACATTAATTTTTAAATTTGAAATAATATTTGTGCGAAAAGTTTGATTTAAATGCCAATAGATGGCGCAACAAAACCATTATCTTCTTACGGCGATAGTGTTTCAGTTTTTTAAAATTTTAAACCTGTTTTACTCAACATAGTACATTCTGTGAAGATTTTGTTGTTAAATTTTACGACTTCTGCAGAAAAGGTTTCGAGCCAATTTAATTTTTTGTACTGGTCTGAAACCGCCGGTTGAGCTGGAGAGTCGGATAAGAGAGAGAATTTCAAGAAGGCGTTCTAACGTATTTACAACCCACGTGATCGACCATCGCGTCCAAACCTTTTGCCTTATACAGTGGTGCCCTCTCTATCTTTAACACTCAGAACTCCCAGTCTAAAACTCTGAACCCTCCAAAATCTGAAACCCCCCAAATCTCGGAATCACTTAATTCAGATTCAGAACCCCCCAAAACTATCAGAGTCAGAACTATCCCCCCCCCAAAAAAAACCCTCTCATACTCATAACCCCCATCAAACCAAGGACCAAGATCCCTTCAACCCCCTCCTCCAATCTAAAACACTCATGAACCCCACCACCACACCACCTTTGACAAACTTAAGATTAAGAACACTCAGGCTCAGAACCCCTTCAAATTCTCAGACTCAGAACCTTCTAAAACTCTCAGTTCCAGAACCCACCAAACTCTCAATTCCTGAACCCCCAAATCTCAGTTCCAGAACCCTTCAAATTCTCAGACTCAGAACCCTCTAAAACTCAGTTTCAGAACCCACCAAACTCTCAATTCCTGAACCCCCAAATCTCAGTTCCAGAACCCTCCAAACTCTCAGACTCAGAACCCTCTAAACTCTTAGTTCCAGAGCCCCCCAATCTCTCAATTCCAGAACCCCCCAAATCTCAGTTCCATAACCCTCCAAACTCTCAGATTCAGAACCCCTCCCCAAACTCAAACTCTGAACCCCTCAAACTCTCAGTCTCAGAACACCTAAATTTCTCAAGCCTCAGAACCCCCCAAAACTCTCAGACCCAGAACTCACCAAACTCTCACACTCAGAACCCACAAATGCTAAGATCCCCATCAATTGAACTGTCTCAGAACCATTCGAACCAAGGTCCAAAACCCTTCAACCCCCTCCTCCTCCTCCTCCAATCTAAAACTCACGAACCCCGACTCTCACACTCTTAACTCCCCAAACCATCAGCCTCAGAACCTCCCAAACTCTCATACCCTTAACACCCCAAACTCTCAGCCTCAGAACCCGCCACTCAAACTCAAACTCTGAACCCCTCAAATTCAGAACCCCTCAAACTCTCAGCCTCAGAACCCCACAAAACTCTCAGACACAGAACTCTCACACTCAGAACTCACAAATTCTAAGATCCCCTTCAACTGAACTGTCTCAGAACCCCCTCCTCCTCCAATCTAAAGCTCACGAACCCCAACTCTCACACTTTTAACTCCCCAAACCATCAGCCTCAGAACCCCCTCCCTAACTCCAATTTTCTTCAAAGTTGTAAGACATTGGCATTAGCACCCTTCAAACAGGTCCACCAGGTCCGTTGTCACCTCCCGAGAGGATGGACTGATGCGTTTTTAATGAAGCATGTAATGAAGGTTAGTAATTTTTGTCCAGTGTCTCCCCCCTTCTGCGTGCTCACTATTTAACCCTGTCCTCCATTTCCTCCTTTGTTCTTCAGCGAGCACTTCCTGCGTCCCCATCTTCTTCTTTTTCTATAAGACGTCTTTCGAATCCAACGGCTTCCGTTTCCTCTCCTTTTACTTTCATTGACTAACCACACGATGAGGAGGAGGAGGAGATGATTAAATAGTCCCCTGAAGGCACTCTTCATCTCCACCTTATGCAGATAGCTGTAATTGACAACGGACGTTATTAAACCTCGAACCTCCCAAAATGTGTTTCCAAACATCCTTTCGACAAAAACGTCGACTGAAGGACGACTGGGACAAAAAATCAAGCGTTCATTACGAAATTTATACGCGTTTTGGATTATCATAATCACTTCTCCCACATCCCGACTTCTCATTGGTTGGAAGAATAACTTACAGAAGCCCCTTTGGGCAAATGAGAAATGTTCTCACCAAACATGTCAGTTTACGTGAGGAAAAACAAGTGACTAAGGGCCATATTGAACAAAATATCAATTGAAAATAGTCCTAACATACGCTACTTTAAGCCTACTTCCCACCAAACAAGGAGCAAACCCTGGTGAAAAAAAACAATACAGTTTTCTATTGCTATTTGGAACGTTGTTTTCTATTGGTATCAATAGAAAATGTCTATTGGTTTTATTGGTTTCAATTGTTTTCTATTGTTTTCTATTGTTCAGTCAATACAGCTAAACCATAGAAGTCAATAGAAGCCAATAGAAGTCAATACAGGAACCGTAGAAACAATTAAAATCAATAAAGTGTCCAAATAACAATAGAAACCAATAGAGATTTATATTGGTTTCTATTGTTACTTGGACACTATTGATTTTAATTGTTGATAACAATAGAAAACCATAGAAAACAATTAAAAATTAATAAAACCTATAGAAATTTTCTGTTGATACTAATAGAAAACAACGTTCCAAATAACAATAGAAAATAATAGAAACCAATAGAGATTTCTATTATTTTCTATTGTTTTTTTCACCAGGGAAAGCAAGGTTTTTCAAAACATGTTGCCGATAAAAGTTTGGGTAACAAGTTTTTGTCCCAATGTTTGAGTAAACTTCTAGGATTTCTTGCTTTCAAAAGTATTTCGCCGATTGTTTAAAGCCTAGTCCACACCAATGAAAGCACGAAGCAAAAGCAAAGTTTTTGAAAACATGTTGTGGATAAAAGTTCGCTTAAAACTTTTGCACAGATTTTCCCGGTTTTTTTGGTTTTTACACCTCTGCTTTTGCAATCATGCTCCTTAAATCATGTTTCATGTTTTCGGCTTTTGTTCCGTGTTTCAATGTTTTCGTGTTTCATATTTCGTGTTTCCGTGTTTTCTGTTTTTGCTCCGTGTTTCAATGCTGTCGTGTTTCATGTCTCCGTGTTTTCTGCTTTTCCACCGTGTTTTAATGTTTCTGTGTTTCATGTTTAATGTTTCTGCTTTTGCTCCGTATTTCATGTTTTCATGTTTCATGTTTCATGTTTTCTGCTGTGGCTCCATGTTTTCATGTCTCCGTGGTTCAATGTTTTCGTGTTTCATGTTTCGTGTTTCAATGCTTTCGTGTTTCATGTTTCCGTGTTTTCTGCTTTTCCACCGTGTTTTAATGTTTCTGTGTTTCATGTTTAGTGTTTCTGCTTTTGCTCCGTATTTCATGTTTTCATGTCTCGTGTTTCATGTTTCATGTTTTCTGCTGTGGCTCCATGTTTCATGTTTTCATGTCTCCGTGGTTCAATGCTTTCGTGTTTCATGTCTCCTGTTTCCGTGTTTTCTGCTTTTCCACCGAATTTCAATGTTTCCGTGTTAAAATGCTTAATTTACATCAACTTGATCCTACATTTCTCATAGTTTTATCAAAGTTTAATTCCATATATGGACAATGACACGAAATGCCACAGAAAAACATAAAATATGACTAAAAATGACATACAGTATGACTTAATATAACTTTTCTACCAATAATTACATGTTCATATTGACACTATCCGTGTATGCTAGTTATATAATATAGGCCTAAATGTCAATTTAAACTTTTAGCAACATTCTACATGTTTTCTTCATGTCACACGTCCCATACATGTATATATAGATATATATGCATGGAACATGTCATACAAATGATGTATACATGTATATAGTCCTAAATAATAACTACACACGTGTAAACATGTAAAAAAGATGGTGGCAATAACTGTCAAATATACTTTTCTTATTTAAGGCACAATTAATGTCACAAAACATGTTTTTGGTCATCAAGGATTACATGAAAGGTTAGAACAATAAAAGGACACTAACAATTCGTTATCAGATCTCACATATTTATTATAGACATACAAACAAACAAATCAACATTCACATTTGGCACTTAGTCATATTAGAACAAAAACACACGAACTACATTTACATGTTGTAGAAAATCAATGTACAAACTTTAGGAAGATCTAGATATTGGAAGAAAGTATATATTGTTTTTAACAGATGTTCTAAAATAGTGGTTTTGACTAGCCCTACTAAAACTTTGTCTGAGGCTTTTATGCATTTGGATGATATTCTACAATAGGCCCTTGTATAATAATCAAGGCAGAAAGAGGTATTATAAGTTTTTACATGTCAAAAATAAACATTTTATCATTTTTACATCAATTGGACGGTATCAGATATATATATATTCGCAATAATAAAACTTTTAGGCCTACATAAATGTTTGCGCAAACATGTTTCCGATGACGCGCAAACATGTTTCCGATGGCACAAAATCCACGTGATAAGGGCATATTTTGAAACGGACAAACAAATAAACAAATAAGGGCACTTTTAATCAGGTCTTAATCACTTTTAGAATTAAAATATTTACAAAATCATAAATTAAAAGGGCATGTAGCAACTTTCAATTTATGATTAAATTATATAGTTTCAAAAAGGGGTCTCATGGACCCCTGAAAAGGTCTTAGGGGTGATTCATAAATTAAGTCACACTTTTTTGCCTCTTTTTAAACAACCCCCACCCCATTGTCACAAATTTTACTACACCCTATCCATAATGATGTCACAACCCGTCGATTAACCCCCCCACCCCCCAATTATTTTTTTTAATAATTCTATATTCTTTTATAATTTTATTTGTTAAAAT
>JAQGAE010003268.1:0-15185 GCA_034696685.1 Julus scandinavius | reverse complement strand
ATCTCTTTTGGTTTGGCTGGAATTGTGTTTTAAAATTTCACCCATTGAAGGTGATAGGGTTGTGATTCACCTTAAAAAGTAATCATATGATGATACTGCATAATAAGATCGACACACTGCACTATCAACATATTTAATTTTACAGCAAATCGCCAGTCCTAACTCCAGTATTTGTTTACACAAAATTAAAGAAGATGAATAAAATGTATGAAGAATGGGCAGGGTCAATGTACCACACTTCAAATATGGTACTCAATATTCTGACATAACATGGTCAATGTGAGGATACAATTTCAGTTTTTAAGCAATTATCAGAACACAACTGCAATAATTCTTATTGCAAACACTATGCAAACGTTTTTTAAGCACAAAAAGAGGGGAAAAATACACAAATTTTAAACTTAACCTTAAATTAGTTCCGCAAAATGCATTGTAATAACTGTTTGGAGAGCAACCAGTGCATATACTTTTTGATAAATTTCAATGTTTTATGCTTGTGATATGTTGTTTGCCAGATGCACCACCTAACACCATCAAAGCATTTATGTAGACAAAAGAATTCGCACCTGCTTTCAATGCGTCACGTGTTTGCTGCACAAAACGTGACAATCATACAATTTATATAATCAGGCATATTCGATCACTTTTCCCAGGGCGCCAAAAAAGAGAAAAAATAATTGTTTAATTAAAACTTAGTTTTTAAAAACGTTCACAAAGCAACCCATTCATTGCCATTATCTAAAAAGTTATTGTTTTTTACATTATTTTTATATTAACATTTTGCTTATGGCAAGTCATTTTCAACAGTTCTCAAGAAACAAACAGATTTTAATAACACATATTAAATATACATTTATTGCCTCTGACCCTCTGAAGCAATCTGGCAAACTACCTATACTTGGGCAAGAAAAAAGGATTTTCTCATTTGTCAGGGAAAGCCTAACAATTATCCAACCACTTTTTGTTAGATAAATACAGTTGAGTTCCATATATTTTATTTTATTATTCTCAAACAAATAATAATTAATCTAGTTTTTAATAAAGATAAGTTTGCTTTCTATTTAGAAATATCATAAAGGTCAGTTTTTTTTTATAACAAAACCAAAATTTTTTCCAACTCTGCCCCCAAATTCCTGTGGCACATTGGTTATAAAAGGGTTATACTTTCCTATGTGCTCCCGATTATTAAGGGAGGTTGAGATGCAAAATTTGGAGGATATTTAAATTTTCCAATCTGAAATCCATTTGCAGCATCAACAACAGTGTTGCAATTGATGTTTGTCGTGACTTGTAATTCACCACTGCACATGCATATATCTGGCGTGACAAGCCATCATTAAGACTGGATCCCCAGACCCCCCTATCAAATAAATTTCGAAAGATTTCAACATAATAAGGGGTTTAAAAACCTCCTTCATATGGGGCGGGAATGCAGTACATGTGACGCCCGCATGACGTCATGCTCCATCCTTGCCGTGCGCTACATCGATCGAATCAAATCATTACAAGAGAAGAGGCATGCGCTTGATGCACGGACGGACCGATTGTGTGAGAACCTTGCAGAACTCATCGCACGCGAGGCGCGGCGAAGAAGCAACATTCCACTTCTGGTGCTTCAAACATCACTTTTTAGGATATAGGTGACTCACGACACAGCAACAAACGCCATAGGTAGGTGAACGGAGTTATTAGAGAAGAATGCGATTTTTCCTATCAAACAGCATGCAAACACGAAGTAAACTCGACTTGTTGGATTACGAAACATGACCGAACGTACTATATTTTTAACCTGGCCCAGCTGATCGGACGGCGGTTAAAACCGGTGAGAGGAGGATTGCCAAATTTATTTTAAAAAATAAAAATGAAAACAAACATGCACTACGCGTCTAGCATATATTCTTGACATAGCGGGGAGTTCGAAGCCCTGTTCGCGGTTAACCCTTATATGGCATCCGCAGTATTCCGTGCTTGTTTCCGGAGCTGTAACGGCATTGTTTCCACTAACAACCATCTTCCATTTCTTAATTATATCCCATATCCGTGCCCTACGTGTGATTTACCTACGTAGGCGTCGTTCGATAATTTAAAACAAACAAACTTCACCTTTGACCCATCCATTGATCCCCCTGGATCAATGATCGTAAGCGCCGCAGCATCCCACGCCTCGAAGGGGGACACTCATTAATTACGAGGTTGAACATACAGGGTACCCCGAAAAAATGAAATTCTATCATATTTTTCTAGATGTTTTCCCACGGTTGAAACCGCTGTAATACAACTTCAAAATATTGTGTCCGTGCTAATTCCAACATATACGTGTAACATCAGCACAGTGTTAAGTTTGGGATTTTATATGGATTTTCACCTGATAAACTTCTACACTGCAATATCGATCCCTGCAATATAAAGCCCTTCATTGGGCCTAAACTGATTTCTACATTCAAGTGGGGAAAAATGGCAGTGTTAATTGATGGAGGTTTATGAGAGCATTGACGTTTTTCTATTATCCTGCCCCTGGCGATGAGAGGTGGGCCACTTTGATGCTAAACAAGCAATTTCCCCTCTCCATAATTTTGGGGTGCGAGGAATTGTTCATGGCCAGTCAGACGATATCTCCTTGATCACTCTTCAGGCACTTGAGAATAAACTTGTGGAAAGACGAGGTTCTTTGGGAAGACAAATTGAAATATCTTAACGGTGCTAATCTGATTCACCTTGAGTTAAAAGTTCATAAAAATTGCATTCCCACGTAAATCCCATCCTCTGTGAGGGCCAATATCAAATACACAGTTCCCAAAACTGTATTGATTTGCTTAATGTGTTTTGGATATGGTTTCCAACCAAAAGCATCCTCCCTGGACTCCTGGAGGATGAGCCAAACTGGTGCATATTCATTGCTAAAATAGCTGCAGTATTGCGCAGTCAGGGTTTTCATAGAGCGAACTTCACCGTGCTTTTCAAGCAGTTTTCCACTGTAAAATTTCCCTAGAAACCCAAACAATGGCTTACTATTAATACTTCAAGAATTAACAAATCAAAAACTAGGGTGCGTGCCAGTAAAGTCACGTCTCCATCGTTTCTGAACCAGGCTCCCATCAATAATTTAAATCGACCTCAAGCTTCTATAAAAAGTTCCATTTCACCGATTCGAAATTAATGGAGTGTGCGTGGTACGGAAGCTAGTGCTTTCCATGACAATGACTTCTTGGCAACTCGTGCGCAAAACTATTGATGCATAATAAGTCCGTCACTAACTAGACTTCAGAAATTCCTTTGTATGGGGCCAAGTTCACAACATGTCAGAACAGCAACAAGGGTGTGACCCAATGTTTTCCTTCTAGGTTATCTGACAGTCCAAAACGCCGACGACTTTAAGCCATGGGAGACCAAGTGACTTTTCGGGTAAAGGTAGAAACCAACCCTGGAGAAGTGGTTTGCATCTCGGGTGATTGTGACGCCTTGGGCAACTGGTGCTACAGTCAGGTGCTGCCGCTGAAACCAGTGAATGACGCCCAGCATGGGTATGTCAAAAATACTCTTTTTGTTCATTTCAATATGTGAATCCCTACTCTATATCTTTGTTCCTTTGCAGGGAAGTATGGTCAGTTACTGCCGTAGTGCCTCCAGAGGTATTGTTCCGTTATGTCGTGTGCGTTATACTGGATCACCATAATTCGCCCCGAAAGGTCATCATTCGGCGCTGGGAGACCAATGTGAAGCCTAGGAACTTGAACCAAAAAGGTAACTGTTTAATAAGGGGCCTAGCTTGTGGTATCGTTTCTCTTTGGCTTAATTTGGAAATGGCCTGTAAAGAAGTGTCAAAAAAGTAATCGTGTAGCAGAAAATGTGTTTTGTTTAAACATAACTACAATTGAAGGGTACATTTTTAATCGGAACAACAACAAAAAACAGTTGACTCTAGGGCATTTTTTTAAAACTGCTTTAAAACCACTTGAAAACTGTATTGCAAACGGTGTGACGATGTTTGTTGGTTAAGTAACATAGACTGTAGATGTCATGAGCTCAAAAGTTAATTTTTTTGATTTTCAGAGGCAAATAATGAGGAAGAGGAAGTGCATCAATTTGGACATTACGGTAGGCCACGGGAAATGGGTCATTATCACAGGGAATCCTTAGAATAAAATACATAGGGGAACTCGTCTATCATTGTTAACGAAACATGTTGCTATATGTCAATCAAAAGCTTGCTCGTTGCTTTGAGACAAACTGTTTTTCTGATCTGACCACTGTTACTGTCAGAATCAGCATTTGAGCAGACAATAAAAATACTGTAACTGCTGAAAATTCAATTACAGAATTGCATACAATAACTTAATTTGTTCTCACATTAGGGGGTCAGTCCCGCATCCAAGGAGGATGGATGACAGTTGAAACACTGATTCAGCTCAAGATCTACAACAACCCCATCCAAATTTGGAAGAGTCGCTATGCTGACAAACAGGTGCTAATCAAAGTTACCCCTGTCGATTTGAAGCGTCGGGACTCTGAGGTAAGTCTTCCACCTCCTAAATAAAATGGTGTATGCATTAATTGCAGTGTTTTTTGTGGATAGTGCATTAAGCATTTCTCTGCTAAAAAATTTACTTTTTTCGAAACCAGACAATGAGTGATGAGGAAAGTACCAATGACCTCATTGGAAGTCAGACTGCAACTTGGCCCATTGTAGAAATTGCTGTAAGATTTGCGAATCGATAACTCAAATCAATAACCCGCATAACTCAACAATTGTATTTATAATTTGTTATGCTTATACATAGGTCATGAACGAGACTGAATGCGAGTTCGCACTTCAAAAACAATTTGGACACATTTACAAGCCAGATGAATTTCTGGTTTTCCAGGCGCAGGTTATATTTCCCGACACCATTGTGAGTACATTAGAAATGGTTGAAATACTGGAAAATAATTCTCATTCCTCAGTTCATTTACCATATTACATCACGTTTTCCTTCAAGGCTTATATGGTGGACTTTTATGTTCACGATCCAAACCTGACCGAGTTTGGCATCCCTGAACATGTTGGCTTCTCTTACATCTTACCCAGTGTATTTCAAAACACGAGCGGACTCAGCATCATCCCTATCACTGGGCTCAAACATCAACCAATCGGCCAAATAACTGGTGAGCGACTTATTGATCACATAATTTACACAAAAATGGACAGACTCCTGATATGTAAGGCATGTTATGATTACAAAGTGCATATAAAACCATTAGTTTTGAATCATGTTTTTAGTGGATTATGTTGTCATACGTCCCATGAAAAACTACGAGTGTAACTTGAGCACATCTTATGCAAAGCACTGGAACTACGGACGCAGGACACTGGAAGTGGGTCACAGGGGCGCCGGTTGCTCGTTCAAGTTGGCAACTTCGTACGTATATATTATAACACTTACTGCTGTAAAAGGATCCAACCATCCTCCCTCGTTTCATCCTTGTTGTCCCGCTTAACACTTGTCGAATGAGTGGAATCCGAGCCAACATTGAACTTGGTACCGTATTGATGCGCTTGCCTTTATTTTCATTTTAGCTCTGCAAATATAAGGGAAAATACCGTTGCATCACTAAAACATGCTGCTAATCACGTCAGTTAACATTTTAAATAAAACTTTTCATGAAAAACCAATGTTGCACCCACATTTTTTTCCATCTTTGATTTTGTCCTTTTTCTTTTTCATGGACTTCATGCAAGATAAATCCGTAGATTAACATTCTAGAACCCTTTTAAATCTACGATTAAAATTTTTAATTTGGTAATCGTGACTACATTGTTTGTGCATATCTCAAAAGCTAATAATCATTTTTTTTTTCTAACTGGACAAGGGTAAAAGTAATTTTTTTAAATAAAAACGGGTTCAATTTTACACCTGTTAGAGGTTTTTTCAATAACTTTTTCTCAAAATTGTTAGCATACAGTTGATTAACAGTAACTTAAGCTGGCGTTTGAAATTGCAACCCTATTGGGAATTAATTGTTAGAGTATTTCATCTGTTTGTATATACAGGGTGCAGATTTTGTGGAATTCGATGTGCAACTATCCAAAGATTTAGTGCCAATTATTTATCACGACTTCCACGTCTGCATTTGCACCAAAAAGGTAGGCTTCACTGCCAAGCTTCAATTCTGAAATTGGAAAAATACTGATAGTAAGTAATTCATAAATATTTTTACTGTCAGAAATACCATGGCGACCTGAGTGAATTGCTCGAAGTTCCAGTTCAAGATTTGACTTTCCAGCAAATGCAAGGATTAAAGGTCAGTTTTGAATAAATCCGGTTACCATTGTTCAAACAGTAATAATTATGTAGTAATAATAATTCGATTTATTGCTTAGGTTCATCACATTACTGAAAAATCGTCGCCTACCAATGAAGTTAAATCGAGGGAATTTGTGAATGATGATCACTGTGACCACCAACCCTTTCCCAGCCTCAAGCATACATTTGAATCTATTGATATTCACGTTGGCTTCAATGTGGAGATCAAGTGGAACCTTCAACGCAAGGATGGGACCCAGGAGCTCACAAATCAAAGGGACGCTAACCTCTACCTGGACACTATCCTCAGAGATGTCATGGAAAATGCCAAAGAAAGAAGGATTATCATATCATGCTTCCATCCAGACATTTGCACAATGTAAATATTAGTTAATTAGAATTTGTTTTAAATAACTCTTTAACAGTTTAACAAATCAACTCGTCCATTAAACATTAACACAAACATTGCTCCAATTTTACCGCTCCATTTAAGGATACGTTTGAAGCAGAACAAGTATCCAGTCCTTTTCTTAACGCAAGGACAAACCAAGAGATACCCTCCATATCTGGATCCAAGGACCTCCTCAATAGCAATGGCCATCTATTTTGCTAAGTCAGCAGGAATCTTGGTAATAACTTATATTTACAGAAAGCAGTATCAAATTCATAATAAATTATCCAACTATTGAAGAGAAGAAGCCATCTCAGATTATGTTAATCAGTTTGAAGTAAAACTTATGTCACCACTTGCTTAAATAGCTCTTCCACCCATGATTCTAATGACTGGCTTTTTCTAAACAGGGGATCGATGTACATACTGAAGATATTTTAGAAGACAATTCAGTTGTTAAATTATGCAAGGATGCTAAGCTTATTATGTTCTGCTGGGGAGAAGACAACAATGATAGAAACGTGATTACAATTCTGAAAAACTTGGGGTTACATGGAGTAATTTATGATAGGTAAACTCTTAAAATAACATTATTACTTATCTCAGATCCCAATTGTGAAGAGGTTAATAAAACAGTTTGATTTCTTTCAGAATCGACGAACACAAGACTGACAAGGAAAATATATTCCTGATGGAAGCCAACTCGAGAAAGATTATTCTGGAAAATGCTGGCATTCCATGCGATAACATGTCTGATATTGCTTTGCTTAACGGATATGCACCACTCTCTCCACCAAATTCATAAAGTCATGTTATTTCGGTTAATTTTTTAATTGAGAATTCGCTTTTAATATTTCTTCTAACCTGTTAATAAACAAATACTAGTGTTCACGTTTAAAACGTTGTTCCAAAAGCCTTAAAACATGTGAAAACCTAGTGGTACATTAAAAAAATTAAATATACATTCAGTTAATTTCTATTGTGACATGTTTCTAAGTGATTGATAAAAAGTGAAATTAAACTTTCAGAATCTGATGATTATCAGAAACACAAACTATATAGAATGATACAGGATATAATGGCTGCACAATGTTTTCACAACAATTTGATTATCTGGCTCAATTGCGTATCTGTTTATGCAGCACATAGCTATAGTAACCCTTACTGAAAAAAAAGTTATTAATTGTTATGACAAACGTAAATGTATGGAGCAATTACCATGAGTTGTGACCAAGCATGATTCTTTGTGACTACTAAAAAACAGTTTGCAATTGGTTAATGACTATTTTTTCTGTAAGTTAATGGCCTTATTTAGGATTCCAAATGCTGTTTTATAATGTATACAAAAATATGCATAATTTTTTGCAGATAAGAATTAATGTTCAAGTTAAAAGTTCATTAAATGGTAAATTTAAGTTATGCTTTCCTTTGCTGTTTTTCTTCTAGAAATGCAGCACTGGTTCCAAGTCAACAGTTTTATTGTTAGCAATTGCGCTGTGCATAATCATTCATGTGAGGAGTTTTCCGTGGGCGGTTTAGACGTGCAAAGTTTTCCTGAGAAGAACCATATCCTAGTTGTTGTTCCTTTGAGGGGTCCAAATACTAACGCCGCTTTCCAACATAGCACGAACCAAATTTTATAATTATTATCTTTCATTGTCAAATAACTACCTATTTGGACTATCACATTTGTTATAATCAAACGCAATCATATTAGGAAATCCTTTTATTCGTGCCGATTAGCCTTAGTAGGCTTACTGCAATCAAAGGTCAGTTCAGGCTGCTCGTCATGAAATCTACTATTCTAATGTTAACGATATTAAGCATAGAGTATAACTTCCCATTACTTGTTAACAGACACTGTTGACAATTAGCGTAATTTGGTTATTTTCACCTCCAAATGCATTATAACTCACCTAATCCCAAAACCAGCTTCCATCTTGGCGCCGGCGCTTTTGAAAATACGAAAACGAACTGCCGCCAGAAGGCACTGCAAGGTAATCTCGCGTGCGTCACGTGACTGGACGCCGTGATTTCTTCACCGTCTATTTTATTCTCGTTATCTCTCTACTTCGCTGCGAGAAGACCTGTGAAAAGAATGGCGAGTCAAACTCAAGGAATTCAACAGTTAATTGCCGCAGAGAAGAGGGCGGCCGATAAAGTATCGGAGGCGAGGAAACGTAAGATCAGAATGATATAAAGTTCTACTATTTATTAATTAAAACCAAAATAAGTGGGAAATCAATAGGGATGGGTGATAGCAAAATCGTTAACCGGTTGGAGGTGGGCGTTTCTGAAACGTAGGTCCCGGAATTTTCATTATGGCAATCATCTTTTTTACTATTTTATTACGATTTTAGGTAAAGCCAGGCGTCTTAAGCAGGCGAAGGAGGAAGCCCAGACCGAAATCGAAAAGTACAAGCAAGAAAGAGAACGCCAATTCAAGGAACATGAAGCTAAAGTAAGTCAAAATTGCGCAATGGAATAGGTGTTGAAGAAGGGGGTGTATCCCTTAATACATACCTGCATTTGGCCTGAGGTCATTTCTTATAAACTAATAGTAAGAACAATAATTTCTACTGAATCGTTCAAGCATCAAAAACTCGGCATTTTTGCATGGAGTTATTCTAGTGTTCACAAAGATATTCTACAAGTGTTTGAGAAAGCAAACAGCTAGCCAGCTAGAGTAGATCGTAGATTTACAGTCAATTAATATACTAGCACTCATTTTTTTAAAAATATGTTTTGAGTCATTTAGGACAATTTAGAACCTGAGTTCAGATATTTGTATATGTAAAAAAAAGTTTGAGGTATTTGGTGTTTTAAACCTGACAACATGAGCAGCATTCAAATGCTCATAAACGCTTGTTCTTATTTCTGGAATAGTTTATGGGCTCCAAAGATGACATTGCCGCTAAAATAGAGACTGACAAGCAAAGCAAGTTGGTTACTATGGAGCACTCTGTATCGCACAACAAGGACAAAGTGATTGACCGCCTACTTTCCTTGGTTTACAACATCAAGCCTGAAGTGCATCAAAACATGCGTGTGGGTGCCTAGATCATTGGTAGCTTCAATTCTTCATCTCTCTAAATGATAGGATGCGTTAATTAATGTAACATTCCACAAAATATAAATATAGTCTAGTCTGTCACTTAATGCATGCTGCACTTTTGTTGTATCCCTACCTTTCATTGACCTAGTTGAAATACTTAAGAACAGAGATTGTGCAAGCCAATAATAACATAACAAATTTAGGAACAATTGTTTCTTTTGGCTTTTACTGAAAACTTAATTGTGTTAAAGAAAATGTTCTGGAAAATGAAGTTGTAATAAAGCCATAGGGATTGCACTGGAAAAAAAACCTAAAAATTTAGCAGACATCTCTTTTAATGTTTGTATAAATTTTATTTACAATCAACTTTCTTCGTACATCAATGTTAAAAAAAAATCAACTGTTAATGAAAACAATCTCTCTCGCCAAATTCTCAAAGAAAACTTGGACAGCAGGACTAGGAAGTATCATTCATTCCTTGCACTAACAGTGGCAACCGCAATGTCGGATAAGTATTTAAAAACTTGGTACAGAAACCCTCATTCACCTAAACCCAAGAGCCATAGAATCCATTGAAAAAAGCCGACGATTTGTGACCACAAGCCTTTTCTAGAATGGAGAATCCTTTTCAAATCCTTGTCGGACCGTAAGTTGTGCTGGATGATTTGCATTTTTAACTGAAGAGTCCAGGATTTTGCATCTCCTTCATCCAAGTTCAAAAGGCACACTTTTTGCATCTAAAAAAAACCCAAGGATGTCATGATTAAATACCCAAGGCATTTTGATAAAGAATCTAAACAAAAATGAAATTTCATTTTACAACAATTTAAAATAAAACTGAGTAAATTAGTGAAATACAATTCTTAATAATTAAAGAATAGAATAATACACTTGTGTTCACTATCTTATTACAATTGTCTCAAAAGTTTCTATTCTATGTTAAATTGTTTAGTCCAAAATGCCCCATATTTCCCATAAATTGTCTGCAAAATTGATTTTGATATGATTACAAAAGTCTCCAGTTTCTGAACCTATTTAAAGTATTTGAAACTACAGTAGCATCACTTACAAACTGGTTGAGCGTGAATTCGGTGGTGTACTTATCAGCAGACAGCATTATAACATCTTTGGCAGTCTGCAGCTTGCTGGACACTACACGTGTAAATGCTTCAACGTTCTCCTGCATCCTCTGCTCCACAATGGCCTTCACTTTGGTAAGAAACAGGCTCTTCTGCTTATCATATATTTTGTAGTACTGAAATTCACCCATGACCTGCGTGAATTTGGTCTCCACCATCTGCACCTCGGTCTTTAGCCTAGCTTCCAGATCGGGACCATTCATTGGTAGCACCAGATTTCTGCTCGTTGTTTTATCTTCTAAGGATACGAGCAGTGTCTGCATCTAAATTAGATGGAAATGGCAACAATTAATGTGCTATCAGTTGCTTTTTTTAGGAGGATTCGGTAATTTCAACTTTGAATATAAACAAAAATGCTAAAAGCAATATTCGTTAATACTTTCATAAACAAAGATATTTTGCAAACTTCACGCTCCAAAAAAATTAATCTACTTGGCCTTAACCAATTAAATTTACACATTTTAGCTGTCCTATTTTCAGTGGAAGGTGCAAGTATCCATATTAAAGAATTGGCCCACTTTTCTTATATATTTTAGAACTTCTTTAGATAAATGGATATTACTCGTTCTTAGTGCTCTATTAAATATGAAACAAAATCCAGTTACAACAGATATTAATTGCAGTCGAAATGTTCTCGACGATTTATTAAAAGACTAGTAACTCTTTTGATCATTTTTAATTTCACAAAACTATGCAGGGGAATTATTCCATAATAACCTACCGTTTTGCCAGCTAACGTTTGGACTAGACGTTCATTTTCCGTATGAAGCTCTTCTGAACATTTGTCAAGATTGACCTAAAACGTAAAATTAATTAGCTAGGAAAACCACACAATTTTCGAAGTTTCACATTTTGAGCCTTACTCTTAACAATGCGGAGAACTGGTTATACATAGATTCATTACTGAAATCTGTGGTCGATTCCAGGTAAAGTCGCTGAGATTGCTGGATTGCACCCTTTATTACACTGTTCAAGCTCATGGGCCGTCGTGGTTGAGAGTCCTTATTTTTAGTCATTTCGTCAAACTTTTCTGTATACAACATTTGTAACAAATGATACTAAAGGCACGTTGTTGTTTATTCTCACAACAATGCAACTTACCTTTGGCCAGATCTAAGGCTAGATTTAAACGTTGCTCGATAGCCTTGTTATTGCGGTGCAGCAAAGCATCACCCAAATTATTCAACGAAGACTGTAATTGAAAGAAAAGTTATGCCATATACTTGATAGAATGACGTGTTCTGCCAGGTGTTTTAGATTACCGTTAGAAGACCAGTATATGTCTCCACAGTTTGTTTTGACACGAATCTTTTAACCTCCTCCACAAACGCCTGCACAGCATCCTTACTGCTCAACACAATCATCCGTTGTAGTTCAGAAGTCTTTGAGGGAAGTACAATCTCACCAAGCTTTTGTTCGGTTACCAACTGCAAAATATGACATATCCTCATTTCAAACAATCACAATTTAAGTAATTTCTGGTTTAAGTTGCTTAATCATTTGTCCTTATTGCACATTTTTTGCAAGACTACCTCCTTGGCGAAGGTTTCCCAGCTAGCAGAACTTACCAAAGTTCGACCTTGGGCATCTGCACACTTCAATTGTATTTTCTTGTTGTTTATATCGACGGTTTTTTCAAACTTTTGAGTGGTCAAGATGCTTATTTCGTTTTTAGACTTTTCGATGGCATCATCTAACCTGATAGAACATTAAATCTCTCAATATTGCTTTTTTTACTCCAGGAATGTTGATATGTTTTTAATTCCTATTTTATTATGTACTTTTTGATTTTAAGCAAATTTATAAAAGTTATTTACCTAAAGGGTTCGATTTAACTGCTCCAAATTGATGCATTTTAAACTTTTCACTAGAAAGTATGGCTTTAAAAACAAAAACAATATTCTCACCCATATAGCAGCTGCTCGAGTAGATTAAGAGTCTTCCTGGACATATTTCTGTGCCATCCATGCAGGAAGTCTGGGACAATGGGGTCAGTTTCATATTTTTCCAGAAGAGCCTCGAGCTCTGCATCATAAAATCGTAAGCAGTCTTCAGAGGCGGTCTCTTGCAAGTGCTGGATGAAAGAGTTCCACCGTGTTGGCACATCGGAGAGGGAACCTTCATTGGCGGCAGTCACTAAAATGCGTAGAAGAGCCGCCAGTTCAGACCCGGTTATTGGTTTCTCTAAGGAGAACCAATCAATAGCATAGATCAAATCACAACGGTCTGTGGCAGCCCTGCTATAAATACATAGGCAAGCAACAAGTTATTAATATACTTTTCGAATATGGGACACAAACCATTTTTCTCTTTGGGTTCGAGTTTGTCCATCAGTTTGGCAGTCAAGGTATCACGCTCCAGGCGATAATCCTCTGTTAAATCACTTTCTTTTGCCTGTTTAATTTAAAGAAAATTGAAGATAAAAATAAAGAAACGACTACAAGTCTCAAAACCAACCACAATGAAATCTTAACCTGCGAAAGATCGATCAACAACGCCTTCGTTGTCGCCGGTAAGAAAAGCGTGTGACAATCGATGTGGCTGAACATTCCCATCAGGCTGATTTCGTAATCTTCATTTTCCCGTACGTGTGATGACATCAGGCGATGTAACCATTCAGAGGGCGACAAGCCTTCAGTAGACTGAACAAAATCTTGGACCACCTAATTAAAATGAAGAGCAAATTTAAAATAATTCTTATTCAGGCTTAGTTTTTATGCTCTAATTATTTAACATTGTATTTTGTGTGGTACAAATTGAGAGCAAAACTTAGCAGAAAAATCCAGTTTACTCACCCACATCAGCGGTGGGAAACTAAGCAAATCGTGGTTGAAATCGTTTGTCCATTTTGCCTTGGACAGCTGTGATCGGAGTGCAAACAGCTACAATTGTCAAATAATGATTAGTATTGAAATAGCAGAGCTGTTGCTTTATGTCTGTTCTTCCTGTGGAAACAAACTCACCTGTGTACGCCGTGAAAGAACCTCCAAATAGTCGATATCAGACTGGTCGATGATCTTGACCGAATTGTAAATTAGGTAACTGCTGAGCAAAGTGCTGACGGCAAATATTTTGGCATCGTACGTCTCGGAGATGTTGTTGGCAGCAAATCCTTCAGTGTCCAAAAAGACTACAGAAAGTTTCTGACCGGAAGGCTTTTCTATCACCAGAGGCTAAATGATAATTAAAACGAGTTTATAAAACGCCACTGCATGACTGCATTGTTTTAGGATCGTTGTAAATCTTAGCATATACCTTCCCCCACATCCATATTCCCATTGTTTGGGGTTTTACAGTAGGACCAATGCCAAACCCAGACGACTTCCCCATCAGCTGGTTCATGAGGAAGGATTTCCCAGAATGGAATTTTCCCACAACGGCCACCACTGCAACAGCACCTGATATTTTTTGCAGCAACTGAAACATCAAACGATTTCTTAAATGCATCTAATTCACAACCGTTCTTCAAGTAAATATGTACAAGATCTTAATAGCAAATATTGGCTAGAACACTATTGCATCGGCTCACATGCCATGGTGGAAAGAACGTTAAATTAAATCTATATAGTATATAAGCAGAGTTGGTCGACTCACGTACAGTTGTCATTTTTTACCACAATGTCAATGGGAAGAGCATGATAGTTGGAATTTCATATTACATTTATACGTACATTGACATTCTTTTCTATGAGCATCAACTTTTTATGCTGTTCGTTTGGTTTGACGAGTTGCACGGGTTCATTTATTTTGTCCCAGACTAGATCGTTGGAGTCTTCGTTTGCAATATTAATTTTATCACTTCCTGAAAATTAAGGCATGGACAACGTTGAGGTTATACAATATTATATCATACATGTAAACTACTTTGCTATCGTTTGGCGCGTTCTTTAGCTACTATTCATGCAAAGCACATAAAAACTGCTAGCAGAGGTTTACTCAATGAGTCACATTTCAAATATAAATTCCTTACGTGCTAACAAGTTATTATTGCGTAATATGTGCGGTTATTATAACGAATTACATGGGTGACATGGCATCAAACTCCATATTGAGATACATACCATTTACAGATGCAAAAGTAATGACAATCACGGCGGCTAAGTAAAGCACAAGTCGTGAATGACACATAGGGCTCATAATGCTAACGATATGTGTAAACCTAAATAAGAAATTAAACTAAGTCCGTTTCAATTCGAGCGCCAATGAAATGCACATGCAAGGATACTGAAATGCATACTGTCAACCATGGTCTATCTATACCTGGTCTGTCAACTCGCCCTAAAAACCGGGTTAGGGACACCTGCTCGCACTAGGTGGCG
>JAQGAE010003267.1:0-15198 GCA_034696685.1 Julus scandinavius | reverse complement strand
CACACTGTAAGTTTCAAAAACATGTTTTCGAAAACTCTGCTTTTGCTTTTGCTTTTGCTTTTGGTGCGGTGAAGTCGCACCTAAAGACTAACACAACAGCGTATATATAGTGAGCTCAATGGTACTCCAAAAGGTGTAGTTGTGTAGTTATTGGAGTTGGGCACTTTATAAGAACTGAAACACCTTTTAAGAGTATCTTGGGCTAATTGAATTGCCGCTGTTGCACATCATGCTTCCCCAAGAACTTCTATCATAAAGTCTGGCAATGAAAAAGCTGTTGCCAATTTAAAGAAAATGTAGAAAAAGATCACGCTTCAAGTAAATAAGAAGGGCATTTTCAGATTGAACACGCCGAATGTAGACTAACGTTCTTTTGATTGGCCCTTGCCACAGCATATTGCATGCTATATCCATAGTAATTATCATGCCAGCAAGATGCCACCAACTGCATTCACAATTAATGACATGCTGAGTGACGATGAAAAGTAATTGTAGTATAGCGTTAACTGATACAGCGAGAATGACTAATATGTCCCATAAGTCGTTGGTCTATATAGTGGACGCGCAACAACTCATTTTATTCCACAATTTACTCGAGTTCATTGGTTGTAGGCCTTCGGTGATTATGTTTTGTTTTATTGATTGGAAGCTGAGACCACGTAATCAACATCGCTATCGATTTCTTGTTAGACATCACGTAAAAGACATAATATATAACATTTTCTTCGCTGTTCTGCGACTGTCTATAATAGCTCTGCACAGACGCGATATGCATGCTATATAAGTATACCGTTGCTGAGCTGGTGGGGAAAAGATTAAAACTTGGTTCCCTTCTTTCCAGCCATGATAGGCACTAGAAGAGAATGAAATCGATTTTATAGAATCGTTCTCTAAATCTAATATACACGCACGAGTGCTGGCTCTGTCTCTTGTCTTTGCAGGAGATCTAATTTGATCAAGGATAATTAACTACATGCAGCGAATTTTAAACCTTCCAAACATATATACGTCTTTCTCGCACAGGGAATGTATATACAAAAGCTTGAACAGAGTGCAATTTTTATGCTATAACTGCACCAGACGATAATAAAACGCAATTATTCAAAATTTGACTGAAATGTTCTAGGATGAAATTGTTCTGAATGTCTTATGTTTTCTCCTGCGATTTCAGAGGTACGAAAATGACTTACATTTTTCTTTATTAAATAATTTTAATTGCAAGTGTTGTGTGAGATTTACTTGTAATTGAGTAAGTTGAGTTTAGTTGGTTGCTTTCATGTTCAATTCACAGGAAAATATAAGTTCATCACATATTTAGAAGAATCCCAATTATTTGAAAATTGAGCGGTATATTACATGTTGTTTAGCATGATGCATGCAATCAACAATAGTAAATGTGTATTCTCCTTGCTTTATAAGTTTAAAACTGATAAAATATTGTATAACATAAGTTTCCAGTGAAATAATACTAGTATTGTTGAAACACAATTTGCCTTTAAAACAGCATTTTTAAATTAAAATTGTGTTATTTTTATAAGGTGATTTAGTGCTAAGCCACTGGTCCTACGAAGCAGTCTCAATTTGATTACATGACATATTATATTGATAATAATTATCATTTTTGAATGAAATGATCGTGTGTCATGTCACCACCTATTACAATTATAAATTTATGAATTCGTTGTTTGTAGCACATCTCTACAATTCTTTGTAAAATAATATAAACTGACGAATATTCACTATTACTGTCGACAGTGATATATTGGATACATGGTTATACTGTTTTATGGCGGATGGGATTTCTTTTATAACAAGGGAGGATGTGTTTATCGCAGTACCCAATGCTCCACGCATGGAAAAAAAGAGTATTCTCCCTCCTACTACTGGGGTTAAACTCCACCATTATCATTTTATATGCTCCCAAGAGAGCAGTGTAATTTGCATTTATCTATATTTGGACCGCATGGGAAAATGTCTGTCATAATAGGTCAAAAACCTGAAACCTTCGCCCACGTCATGCCACGCTTCACAAAAATACTAGCAACCATGAAACAGAACATAATTTGAAACATCAGAAACTTCAGTAAAAATAAACTGTAGATTAAAATCCAAGAAGCATTTGTGATGTTTTCTTCACGATATACTGCAACATGACTGGATAAGAAGCTAAAAATTAATATGAAAGGAACAGAATACATCTATTTATTTGAAAGAAAACTGAGTAAATCGGTTATTGAATTGGTCATTTCAGCCGGCAATAATTCTGACATAGCATGTATGCTACCACTATAAATACGGAACAGATATTTGTTTATACTCATTCGATGACCTTTATTGGGCCATTAAAGCAAAAAAACGAGAAATCTAAACCGAATAAGAGATAAAAAATGAGCTTCTTGAGGACATGGCGAACCAAGAGAGATAGTCATAGTCTTGGTCTATCGTGGTTGACAGTGTCATGTATCTTCATTACAAAAACCTCTCCCTAACATAAATCACTCTCGCTCCAAATACAGGTTCGTTGGGGCTTTTTTATTAAAAATATGCACCACCTTTTATTAACACTAGCTTCAATGCAGGCTTGCAACCGTGACAACAAATTTATTTAATAATACACACAGGGTATCAGATTTGCATCAAGCTTCCAATATTGCGATACCCATTCATGATTTCAGTACAGAATGTTATGAAAAATCTGCTTCTTGAACCCCCTTTGTGAATTAACCTTTACACACATATGTAGTACATAGGAAATTTTGCATTTAGCTTCTCAACCAACACATTTCCATAAATACATGTACATACATTTGATTAAAATATTCTCTGAATTTTGAATAAAAAATGATATGTAGCTAAAATATAAAAAAATCGTCATCTTCAAAAGCAATTAAGCATCTTGAATATAAAAAAATGATTGACTGGCGTTGATATAGAATTTACATGATTTTCTCTTTTTCTTTAATGTATTCTCTAAAATGTTAAATACAGTACGTTGCTAGGGGATTAATGATATAAAAACACTTTGAAAAAGAGAATAAAAACCGCTTGTACTTGCTGCCAATTTTGACTGGCTGCAGCTACAACCGTTGAATATATATTTCAAGATTAAACCATGTTGATTTTTGCATAGCAACTGACTAACGGTTGAATTAATTTAACGTCAACTACCAAAACCTATATTTAACCTCTCATGAACTTTAAAAGTAGGGAGTTTGATACATGTATACGGTATTTAATCTCACGAGTTTGGCACCTATATATACTTAAAATCATCTCCAATGGCTTAATTAATGAAATCGACGCCAATAGATCTCAATCAACGTTTCATTAACGTGCTCTTTGAATTTTTTTTAATATTCCCTCTCCTGTTGAAGATGGGGGTTGGAGTTCTTCTAGAAACGCTCGATTTATTGACTGATTTCTCAATCTTGGATGGTGGTTGGTTCGTCAGAATCAGGGAAATGGGAAAAGGGGGAAGAAGAGAAGAAAAAAAAAAAAGCACAACCGAGTATTTAAGCCTCGCAAACATCCAAACCCATTTTCCCAAGAGTCTCTTAGCCCGTTGCGCAGACTCATTCTATTGGATATCTCTTTAACAAAGGTCTTTACTTTCTGGGGTGTAACAGTACATTAGCGGAGGGGTGATTTTCTTGCACGACTAGTGATACCTTTTTTTTACGATGCTATAATCTCCCGCCTGATACACTGAGAAAAGGCAAGTTAATCCATTGTCTATTTTGCAGTTGGTCATCGGAAAATTCTACTCTTCGACTAAAAGTCTCTCAAGGGGGCCCCAAAAAGCCGTTCGTGCCTTTCGATATTCATGGCATAACATACTTTAAACGTGTTTGAGAGATTTCTCCTTGATTCCATTGTTAGATGGTAGAATCAACTGGCCCACGCTCCTCCTCATGGCATCGCATTTGCAATTTAATTTAATGCAAAATCCATAATTCATTAAAACAAAGGGAAAACGGGCAAATTGAAAAGCGGCAGCGCGAACAGATTTATGAAAGGTCTATATATATATACGTGTTGGCTGTGTTTCAGCTTTAGGTTTGCTTGTTTTTGAAAACACCGGCACTATCTAATATATATCTAATCCAAGCTAGGATGTTAGGGATCAGACAGCGCAAACCCATCTTCAGGTTCATTCTGAAAGTTTATTTTCCCACATTCTTATCTGGAAACCTTTAACCGAAATGTATTAGCCGCATTACAGCTTTTAGTACACCCAAGAGGGACACAAGTAATTGTAAAAGGCGATGTGAGCTACTGCATATATTAAGAATTGCTGATTACAAACACCTAATGCATGTAAATTAACATACTGCAGCAACAAACTATTGGATATTAAAAATAGACTGCTTATTAAAGACGCAATTTTGGCTTTTGTGATACGGTACAGCAAATGTATCAAAAAGTAAAAAGTATAAATATTTTTTGTTGTAATAAATACACATTCTACTATAAAATCCTTGCATTTATAAATCCTCCATTCTTATAAAACAAATTGCGTCAAAGACTGAAAAATTGTATTATTACAAATTTGTAAATAAAGTTGTTATTGCTATACAAGTTGACACCCTTACTATATGACCCTACCCATACCTACCTATACTACTACCCATACTATATGACATTTCAATGTTTAGAGTTGATTAATGAATAATTAAAAATGAAATCAGGGTAAAATTTTGAAAATTCTATCCAACTTGTCAATAAGCATTTAACAATATTTACGAAATAATCAGAAACATACGTTGTATTCGGCTACCTACCCATACTATATGGAATTTCAATGTTTAGAGTTGACTAATGAATATTTTAAATGAAATCAGGAACTTAGCTAAAATTTTGAAAATTCTATCCAACCTGTCAATAAGCATTTAACAATATTTACGAAATAATCAGAAACATACGTTAATTAATACATATGTTCCCTATATTTATACACTTTCTGATTCAAAGCTTTAATATATAATTTGACCTGTTTATCCATAGACTACATCAACATAAACTACTGTATTTGTTTTTTGCCACATATGTACACAGATTGCGCTCAAATCGGTCTAAAAGTCGCTTCAGAAAGACTGAAAACTTGAACGCCATCTTGAGCTTACACCCAATAGTTGTATCAACTTTAAAGCTAAGCCCAAAGCTTTACAGTTTTTTTTTTTTTTTGTATAAGTGCTTGTCCGTCAGATAGACAACGTTTAAATGTAAAAGCATCTTAAAGGTGATTAACCTTTACATCCTAGCGATACTGTCTTCTTACAAGCAATAGTAGGCTTGTCCACTACATGTGGCTAAATGATGTATCGAGAGAGAAGCGATTTCTGATTGGACAGTAAAGTGTTCGAAGAACAATTCATTTGATTGAAAGTGCATTGGACATCCCCAAATAATCAGCACTCGCTGCTACATCAGAAAAGTAATTCCTTTATTGCCTTCTATTGAAAACAACTACTATCAGACCTTTGCAAGATACATTACTAGTGCTTGTTTCGATGCACTTGCTACCAATGATGTATGGATTCTACAAGCAGGCCAAGCGAGCATAATGAAGGGACAATTGGATTATGAAACTAGTTCAGAAAGGGTAAAAAGACTGCGTTGACTAAATTAATAGGAAGGTGGCAAAATAACGTGCAAAATCAAATTAGGTACTAAATAATACTTACCATCTGACCCAACTTACAACAAGGATAAATCTGACAGCAAAGCATTGTTAAGACAAGCAATGAATTGAGCATATTTCTCATAAAAAATGTGTAGAGGTGAATGTAGTGATGTGAATGCTCTGTTAGTAGAAGCAGAAAATACAGGAGATCGATTTTTGTTGTTGACTATGGATTGCAAAAGCATGCACGATTTGATCAAGATGGCGTTTGGGGGTCTTCCACGAATGCCTTCACAAGACATTGTGGAAAGGTTAGTTCTTCCCAAGATGATCTGAAGGGGAAAAAAACGTAGTTCCATCCCAAACCAAGGTGACAATGACATCGATGAATGAAGCTTGATTTAGTAGCGCAGATTAAATGCCACATTGCATATTACTAGTTAAGTGCTGTTTTCTGTTGCCGTGGAAACTGGAGGTTTTCGCTTGGTTGCAAACCAAAATTTGTTGGAGAAAATATTGCCTCATCAGTTGTCGCACCCACGTAAAATAACCTTATAACTGGTAGGGACAACACTGGTCCTTACTTCGGATGATAAGGTAAATAAACATTAGGACCAATCGAGCAAGTGACAATTAATTTGCAAAAAGCTCTACTCCCATTATCCGAAATAATGTTCATTGTACTTCAAAGTTATTCTGTTATCAAGATGGGTCACAAAAACGTCAATTCGGAGTTTAAATTCCTAAATAATCTCCTCCCGTATTAATTTGCATGTGCATAACCATATAAGGGCCATAATTGACCACTGAATAATCAGATATAGTACAACCATGTACTGACCAAGTTAAGCTATTTCATTATTTTTATGTCCATACAGAGGTTAAGTCAACACATATGGCCAAACACGGGCATATGTGTGGAAAAACAAGGCAATTATAACCATCCAATACATGGCATAACCTTGTATACATGTAGATTAAGTCACAAAATTTATGTCCATACATGACCCAAATTCTCCATGTTTTCAACCTCCGAATGAGGCAATCACTGCAAACACAAATGTCTTGCACGTTTGCCAAACCTCCATTTTTCCACCATATTTTGTTAACGAAAATCCCCATGAAAGGTTTAGACCAAATATATCTATAATTAATAGCTGTAAATTACAGTTTGGATCGTCGAAAGACGTTGTTATGTTCCATTCTGGTGAATTATGATTTTGATAAGACCAATGACTGACGTTTGACAAAAATTGCATGAGAAACATAAAAATAAAAATACCTATTTCATATCTTTACTAATCTGCTTGGATGTCATTCGATCCCTTTATTAAATACCCTTGCTTGTTACATGTAGTCCTTATTTGATTTTAGGATTGTAGCACAACAGTGTCTTGCACCTTTGACTGAATCTCGCGACTGGATTTTTATGAGATTCCCTGTAATTTTTATTGGATGCTGCTGAAATGAGATTTTCTTCAAAATTGATTTCTCGAAATCTATGATCGTTCCAGTCCTTCTCTTTGATACATTTATAGGCTTACACTCGCTAAGGGCGGGGGCATAATAACATTTCAAGAGGAACGATATTGCTGAATTGAAAATAAGTACACATTAAGTGAAAATCATGTAAAACTTTACCAAGGGCGTAATTCTTACTTTGAGATGACGCATTTTGTACACGTATATGTATATATGGACGCTTAATTCGACTCGGCACGTTCATCTCTATTAATAAAACTATGTCTGAATTTTAGGTTTATAGGCTGGGTCGACAAGGAATCTCGTATTAGTTTGAATTACTCTAAATAGACGACTGGGCACATATATAGATTCCAAAGACCGAGGCTTCTATGCCATTCGGATGGGTTTTTAAATTGGTAATCATTCAAGCGAGATTGCTCAAATATCCCCCCCAAACATACCCGGGATCGATATATTGATTAACTCTGGTAATAACAGCCACAATATATCAATTTGTGAGGATCGCTCAGGCGTATTTAGGCCTACTCACGTTTGGAAATGACGGAAAAATAAATAAATCAAATGTGATGATATTTAACAATTCCAAAGCAGTGTGCTATACACACTTTTTCAAATTGCAATTTTGGCGCTTAACACATTGCATTTAGAGATTTTTGTACTGTGATTTTAAATTAGTGCAGCTTTACTCGAGTTCATTTAAATGTACATATATTACTTGAAAGACTGTCAAATTGCGTGCTTGATAGAACTAGATGTAATGTCTAAAATCTTAGGATTATTATCGAAATAGGCTAATGGTGGAACAATCAGTATTTTTATCAGAATAAATATGTATTTAAAAAAAATTAAATCACTTCGTTAAATTACTGACTTGGTGATATTTTAATTTATCACTAAGTCAGTATTCTCCATATCGATGCATGAATCGATTGTTATAGTGTAAAATAGCATTTTTCTCATCATGGATAATTATCTAACCGTTTAGCCATATGTACTTCTGAATCACCCGAAACAAATTAAAAGCGTGGCTATCGTGCATTATAACATGCACTCAAAATAAAACTGAAGTTACAGAGTCCCGCCCTTTTATGGACCTTTTTTTTAATTTAGCAACGATGAACCGAGAGGGCGTTGCACTTTCTTGATTAGTATTGTAATCCAGAAAATGACAGCAACGTGGTGAAGCTGATAAGGCATGATATCAACTACAACATTTAAACAGGAAGTTCCCCCTGCCATATTTACTAACCATATGCATAGGGATTAGGGGCACGAATGAGCTCCGAATCTTGTTTGCTTAAGCTGAGATACTGTATTTTTATAATTCATTTGTATTGCTAATTTTTTCAAAAGCGAACATTTAGTATTATTTTTCAAACGGTTTTAAAACGAATTTGAGCATACAAATTCTGCCAGCAGTTTTCATAGGTTGCAATATTTGATTTTTTCTAGACCTTTTATAGTTCCAAAAAAATTTCAAATTGTAATTATAAACAACAGAAAGAAAAAAACCAGTGTGACTAAGGTATGAACCCAGAATCTTGTTTGCTTAAGCTGAGATACTGTATTTTTATATTTCATTTGTATTGCTAATATTTTCAAAAGCGAACATTTAGTATTATTTTTCATACGGTTTTATAACGAATTTGAGCATACAAATTCTGCCAGCAGTTTTCATAGGTTGCAATATTTGATTTTTTCTAGATTTTTTATAGTTCCAAAAAAATTTCAAATTGGAATTATAAACAACAGAAAGAAAAAACTAGTGTGACTAAGGTATGAGCTTGCCCCTTATGAAGTGAGCCGCCGAAATATGGTAGCCTTATAGTTTTGATTGGGTCCTCTTTGTCCTTTGGCATTTGGCAAACGATATTTTTAGAACTAGTGCGTCACTGAGTAAAACAAAGACATTTTCGATATTTCAACTGACAGACCTAACAAAGTAAAGGAGCAAAATTCAAGTGAACAACCCATTTAAAATGAAAAACCTTGTTGAGCAGACTATACAATGTCTGGGTCTCAGGCGACCGAGAAAAAGCACCAGCTTATAACTTATTCAGGTACGTCTGATCCGACTAAAACAGGCATGAAATGGCTTAACAATTCTTTGAAAAAAAAATATCAATTACGACAATTGTTTCAAATCAGTTAACATTGAGTCTGACTGATTAATTCGAAGCGTTTCAGACGGAATACAAAAAAAAAGATATCCTCGAAACCAGACACAGTTCATGCAACGGACTAAAACATTGTTCTTTCAATTAGGATATGACGCATTGCCTAAAGGAAGGGGAGAGTTTTATACGCCTCTTCTTATTCTGTATATACTGAAAATCGGGTCTGAGTGGAATTTCCAATTACAGGAAATCAAATAGACAACTCGAGTTAGGACCACAGTAAACGCCTTCCGGCAAACGAGGTGCAATTGTGAAAATCGAGCCTCAGATTCAGATAGTTTTTGATAAACGGTACTCATCAGTAGCAACTGCATTTTTATGTCCTTGACGGAAAAAATGGTTTTTTCTTTCAAAATACAGAAGGGAAATGTAATTTTACAAGGAATTCGCTTATATACATGTTATAAAAGAGTCGTTGTTGAGATTTTCAAACATGCGAAGGCGCTCGTTAAATCTCCCATCGATGGAAAACGCCTCATGAAAAATGGTGCACTGCGCAAAACGTAGTTTTAAATTTGAAAAAAAAAAAAAACACAAAAAAAACCTCATCGGGTCAGGTAGAAATTAAACCTATGATACGTTTCCTTTATAAAAAATCATTAGAGTGATTAATGCATCTCGGCAATTGGCCACTATAATAAAAAGCATTCATTCCTTGAGAGAATGTCGAGCATGGAGCCTCAATTAGCTACATTGACAACGTAAGGGACCGAACCATCATCAATTTTGTCAATTAGAAATTAGGGAGGATAGATATTAGAGACAATGGTGATTTTTCTGCACTGTCATTTAACACGTTGGATCTGTAATGTGCACTGCACGAATATTAATCACTTCCATCAGCAGTGTGAATGCATGAAGAAATTGATGGGGAAAAAGATGATTTTTTTTATTAAAAATCAATCATTCTGTCCTTCACTCAGACGTTTAGGCTTTCACACTTCATTTTGTAAAAATATCAATTCATTTTGTAATATTTCAAATCTAGAAATTTTGATGGCACATTTTGTTCACTGATCGTTAACGTTTAATTCGATTATACGCTAAAAAGGTGATTTAATCGAAAATACAGCTTCCAAACATGATTAAAATCTCCAACAGTAACATATTCTTTAAAAAGCTTCAACCCAGCGCATGTGTTTATATCGGTATAAAAAAAAAGCTTCACAAAAGGCGTATAATAATTGAAAAAAAAAATAATTAATCTTCCATCGCTGCTTTTCCTTGCCTTTACTGATGACTAATTCATGCACATAGCGTTCTTTCCCTCTCAACGCAATAGAATGGCGTTTACATATCGCCCATACCCAAACCGTGAAATTGCAAATATTGATTTTTCTTAAAAAATGCACCCCAAGTTGCAAGCGTCGATGCCTCATCCCTGTTTTCTCGGTTTCATCCAAAGCTCCCTATCGGCATTCAAAGCTGCCAGAAAAACCACATCTGAATCGTATTCGACTTCTGAAATCCCTTCACAACATAATCGCAACATTGCACAAATGTTCTTGGGTTAGACCTATGGATAATGGGCACCATACCAACAGAAAACCTTTACAAATATCCCCCTTTGATATTTTTAGCACGTCACTATTCTCGAAATTTTACTCTGGATTTTTCATATCAGATAATCAATGTCAAAACAAAGTATCATTTCCTATGCCGATCATACACACATCCTGTGGTTGCATTTAGGAAACGTGGCCATATTTCATTTTCCGCTGTGATTTTGGCCTTATAGGGATGATAGGTCACAAGGTTGTTGGCCCTGCATGCTTAATGGGTTTGGTGATTTTTCAAAGGTTAAACAACCTTTTCATCGAATTTTCTAAAATTCTTTTATCCAAAATATTTTTTAAAAAACTCGTTAAATTTAAAATTACTAAATATTTGTATAGATGATAATGATAACATCTATACCATCATTCAATTTATAAAAACCAAAAATCTTCCATTCTACCATTACCAGCCAAGGTCTCCATCTCAATCAAAAATGGTATTTTGCCCAGAATGTTCATTGTGTTGGTAAAGACGATGTTTAACGAATGTTTATGGTACAAGTCACCATCCTCAACTACGTTTTGCGAATGGGTTGTGTACTGAAAATGACTCCCAGACGCCATCTTGGATTCACACCTAACCCACGAAAACCACTGCCCAAAGGAAGACGACATCGAAGCATGCAACTGAGTCCTAAACAACGCCTTACTTAAAGCGAAATTAGCCTTGTGTGGGCATCGGTTAAAATTAGATACAAGATCAAGGCCCATTTGGAAACTAAAACCCATGCAAGGCAAAGATTAAACGGCGATAAAAAAAAAAAAAAAAAAAAAAAAACGGTGCAAGCAATGCTTTCCTTTGTCGTACAAAACCGAAGATTGGGTATCGGAGATCAATAAGCAACGTCGAGATGGCAAATTTAGTCATGCAAAGAAATTCGCAGAATTGAAGGGAGAAAAAACACACCATCTTACCTCCATGCGAAGAAGAACATATCATCGAGGTGAGATTTTGAGATGGAAAAAAAGAACACATTCCTAGAAGCTGTCCTTTGAAGCAGGGATGATGATGAAAACGTTAAGAGAAGAGAGTACGGTAAAGGGCATCAATCGTCCTCCTCATCTGCAGTGCAGGGAAGCCAGTAGTGCGAATGTTGCCTGGAAAAGCAGTGTTGGAAAAACAGGGGCCTCGAAGGAACGTCAACTGCATAGCTATGGGGAAGAGCGTCGTCCAGGATGAAGTGAACGAGCAAAAGGCAAAGCACTTGGAAGTTTGAGCATCATGAGCCTGGTGCTGACAAGACACCCTATACTTGAAAAACTGGGTGGAAGCCGAGCGCCAATTAGAAGACGTGGGCGAATCCGGGGAATCCAACCCCTATCGATTGTCTATGACTCAACGAATCGTTAATGAAATAGAAACGAACGAAACAATAGGGAGAATGGCCGGGCCTTCGCTCCTCCGAACATCTGCAGGGTCGGCAGATTTTGGACGAATTGGAAAATGGCATCCGAGGGGGACAAACGGCCCCTCCATTAGCGGAACACGAGCGAAAATCATGCGCACAACTGGCCGGGGGAAAAAAGGATGAAAACGTGAATTAGAAGGATTCTGCAGTCTTATTGCTAGACTCACAAAGACTGATCGAAGGTGGGCGTACACCGACATTTCTGGACAGAGCATCCATGCAAAAATGAGGAATGATATTTAGAGAATTTGTATGCACCGAATACTTGGTATGAATATCTGATGCGTCTTTGTTGGGGTTTGGCACCTCAATTCACAAATATACTACACACCGGGGTATAAACAAACTGTCTATATATGTTCAAAAATGTGTAACCCTGAGAAATTGCTGAAAAAACTTCACTGAATTTTCTATTTATATTTTCTTATAAATTGCAGAGCTCGTGTCAGTGCAATACAGATTACGAATTCAATTCATAATTGGAATTGGAAAATGGGAAATGGCAAATTGCAGAAAATTAGCCTTCATGAAGTATATACAAACTGTACAGATGTTAAGAATGGGTTTATAATAATGTATAACTCTGAGAAATTGTCTTGGCTACAATGAAAAAATTTCAGTTGGCAATACTGAATTTTTTATTTTTATTTTCTTATGAACTGTAGAGATAATGGCGAGAACTGTGAGGAGAGAAAATGGGAAATGGCAAATTGAGCTTTTTTTTCAACCAATGAAAGGCTGATCTAAAATAGACATAATTTAGAGAATTCTGTAGAATTCTGATACACTTTCATTACCAACGCCTGAAGAACAATTTCTGAAAAAAATATCTTCTGCTGGGGGTTTGCGTAGTATTTTCCCAATTCGAAAGAATATAAATTTTGGAAAGAATATTTTGAAACACTGAAATGCCTCCATTTCAACTGGTGCATTCTAAAAATACATTTTCAATATATGGATGAAGTTTTTGATAAAAATCAGTCTTATTTCAGTTCAGTACCACCTGGTAGGCGTATGAGCCTTAAGCATATATATATATATATGGGCGAAGCCATTATGGAATTCCATTACTATTGCTTTCCCCTTTGAATTTCCGGACTATTTTATATAAACTTATGAGGAGCGATGGTTCCACCATCATCACCCCATATAAAATCAATGAAATTGCATAGTAGTGCTAGGTATCAGAAACCTTCTCCCATGAATTCCTTTAGGGAATGATAAAAGTGATATTTCACCATCTTCTGGGGGAGGTAAATGTGTGGCAAGATTAAAAGCTCGAATCCTTATAACATTTTTGTAGCGTTAACAAAAACTATAAATTACAAAGAACAAGAAGAATACCACTGCACTAAGTTGTATTTCGATTTATTATTTTTTCTTTGGTTGTTACGCTTGTACGCTCATACCGTATAATGTTTTCAGCTCTTGGAGAAAATAAAAATACAGAAAATTGGTGTAACAGCTATTTCCCGTATTTTTTTACATTTGTTTCAAATTTATACGGCGTTTTTTCTCTATAATTTTCGACAGATTACCCATCGAGATTCTCTTTTATATTATCATGGACAGGACGAGAATACATGTACCTGTCACTTCCTTCATGAATTGCTTTACAATTTTTAAGGCAATAAATAGATTGCATGAACAATAACATTTCGCAAAAATATAGTTTTACAATTTCAAAGCATAACATCTGCAAAAGAGTTTGATATGACAGACTTCATACTATTTTTAAAGAACCAATCGAAAATATGAGAGCTTGTGAAGCATTCTTTAGCAACAGAAACTCAAAATTCGATTTTCTCAATTCACTTTGGTATTGGATGTAGTGTCGCTTTACACGAGGGCAGAAACTATCAACCACTTTCTAATATATTTTAAAAATGTATAAGAGTGACAACCTCTTGCCTAACATTGTTTTGTGGCATCACCATGAAAAATAACTTAGGCTATTCGATACATGCAAGACAGTTCCTTGTCAAGTAAGGTGGGGGAAGATGCAAAAAAAATGTGTGGGTATATATATATTGATGTCTGTCGCACTGACTATGAGAAACCTGTAAGATACTGTAAATTAACGCTTAATTCAGAGTGGAGAATAATTATAATGGAATTAAGTATTTAGAAAGGCATTAAGGACATAAACTTTGGCTTAAAAATTCCCTCTTTCAGAGGGTCTTGAACTCCTGGTAAAATTTCAAAACTAACGACTGTTATAAATAATGCATGTCACAAAAGGTTTTTTCCCCAAGGTAGAAAATCGGTTTTTTGTTACAAAGGAAGAGAGTTTTTATTTCCACGGTATCTTTAAAAATAAATCATCCAGTTTGCATAATTTTTGTTCACGAAAAAATACAAGGAAAATATAAAAAAAAACGAAGATTACTATGGATGAAGAAAAGGGTTAGGAAGTATATACGAGTAGGGGAGATCGGGGCACAGTGGGAACATTTTTTAAAATTCATCTTTTTTGGGAAAAATATTTAACTTGTAGCATTTTAAAAGAAAAACACCGTAATATACAAGCCTTCAGGATCTGTATGCATTTTTTCATCGTTTTAGAGCTATTAGTTTTTTTGCTATAAAAGATTAAAGTTGTCTGCACAGACTGTCCCACTGTGCCCCTATACCAGGGCACGGTGGGACATGGCATGGGGTACAGTGGTCCACGCGAAATTAAGAAAAATTTGACAAGAAAAAGAACACCACATTGATTAATTGTGTTTAATTCAGCACATCAATTTAAAATTCCAAGTATAAATTACAAAAACGATTAAAATTAACCGCAATTACAACAGCTTTCATATTTTCACTGCTTACTTGTCTAAATGTGGGTTTTTTCTGTGATTGTGACCCATTTTTACTTTTAAACATAAATTTAAACATGGTTTTTATTTTAAGTTATGATTAATGAGAAAATATAAAAATATTTTCCAAAAACATTA
>JAQGAE010003266.1:0-15199 GCA_034696685.1 Julus scandinavius | reverse complement strand
GAATTGCGTGCGTGGTTCGCCAGATGGCGTTGTCGCCTGCAACGCACGAAAGTGCGGCAAGTGTGTCTGGGGCATCATCGAACAACGAATATTTAGGATGTACTGATATTATTATTTGCAAAAAATTATGTGGCTGAAAGTAAACTACACTGCAAAGCACTGGTTGACAACAGTAGCGTTTGGGGGCCATTCAAAAAGGACGTCCTCAACAGGGTGGGGGAATGCTGCTGGTATGTGGACACCATGCGGACGCGGGGGGAAGCCATTATGGAGGGCCACTAATGATGGCATTTCTCAGTTTTGTTTTTTCTGTTTAATTGAATTTTAAAGGTCAGTGAAAGGGGTAAAGGCCACCAGAACAAATGTGTTTTTAAAACCTTTCGAATGTCGGAAATTTCCGTTAATTAGAAAAATCTTGTGAAAATGACAACGAGACAGGTGTTGGAAATTTATAAGATGGGCCTTTGTATGATCCAATAAATTCTCTGGACACCTTATACTTTTCAAAAAAAAATGAAGGACGTCTATGGGGAAGTCTGGGCTAAAATGGACACAGTGTGGACAGGCTCCCCCTGTCTACACAGGCAATTTTTGAAGGAATTTCGGGAAGTCCTTTTAGAATGGTCCCTTGATTGTTTGGAGAATGTGGGACCTGAAACCCAGGTTTTATTTAGCAAAATAAAATGGTAATAAAGTGTAAATATTTGTTTAAAAACCCTATCAGCTTATTACCAGCTTTTGATCAGTGGTGTGTTATCAGTTTGTAATATTTGTTACAAATTAACAGTTTGTGATCAGTAAATTGATCATAACACCACTGGTGTCATCACAATTAATTTTTGGAAGAGACAAACTAATTTCATTAGGTGAAAAAAATCAAGCTATAAAGCTACAGTAGAACCCTGTTAAAAAGTTTTTCAAGGAACTCGGGTTTTCGAACTACTTTAGCAGGAAAACTTATTAAACTGGGAAATTACATTTTAAATGTGCTCTGGGAACCATGAGATTCGACTTTCTTAAAAGGTAAGAACGTCTTAAGTCGTAACAATTCTGTCTTACAAAGATTAGACTGTCCTACCTGATACTAAAAAATGTTAAAAAAATGCTTTTTAAGCAACATGTCCATTTCTTAAAATTACAATATTCCATTGGGAATACATTCTTCGTTCCATGCCAACACAAACAATATCTGTAAATAAATAATTGATACAACAACAAGACTGCCAACCCAATGTAACAAAATGGTGACCAACTTAATTGTATGTAGAACCAGTATTTCTTCATTTGGAATGCATTTTTTAAATTCACAGTATTCATTTGGGGATAAATTATTTTATTTTTGCACATTAATTTTGTTCTGTACAACACGTGCTTTCCTGCTACTGCCCAAGATTTAGGATACGCTTTAGAGTAAGCTAGCATGCAGCTTATATAGACCGATCTTGATGGCGCATCGTACTGGGGCATCAGCAGCTCTTTGTAAATTAAAAAAATGTAAGATTTCTAATTATTTTGTAAGTAAAATCCCATTCCTGTGCTCCTCACGTTGCTTGGGGAAGGAGCAACCGGGTTACCACTTGGCACGCTGTTCATTTCTCCAGGATTTGGGAACCTATGGCCCTGATTAATCGGCCCCCGCATTCGGACACCGGTTCCTCCACGCATCATGACGTGACCCCTGCCCAAACTGGTGCCGGGTATGTTCTGTGGTCCTGGAAATTAAAAGAAACGGTTAGTGGTGTCATTGTTTTTTTACCAACGTTATCACGGTTTTAAAATTGCTTTTCAAAATCTTGCAAGATAAGCCAAATAAGCACTTTTCTCCTCGTAATAACTTAAGGTTGGCTATCTTACGTAACTTATTCCACGAACTGCACATGGACACTCCATAAACACGCAGTTATGCAACAACCAGCTAACCATCATGTAGCAAAAACGGAGTTCGCCTGACTAGCAGAGCTGAACAGCCATTTCCAAAAGCCATTAAAACACTATTACGTATAACCAGTTTTATTACGCTTTCTGCTTCACTGCATTTTATCGACTTTGTAAACAGCTTTCTCTTTTCATTTCTGGAACTCGAGTTTTTCTAATCATTTGGTTACCTTGTTATTGCATAATTTGAGTACTTCTTCTGCATACTGACTCAAGGCTTGAGTTATCAGTCAACTCGCACCTAGAGAAATTTCAACTGAAAAGTCTCAGACAATCAATCAAGTGGAACGCTTAGCAAAATTTTGGCACTTTACTTTCAGGAACATTCAAGCTTATTATGGTGATCAAAATTCTGATTGATCATTAAAATAATTTCTCCTGCTGAAAGCAAATTCGAAAGATACAAGCTTGTACAACAAAACCACGCTAATCTGAACTAATTGAGACCAGGACCAGTTCGGATTAGCAGAACGTTTGCTATAAATAATTATATTATATGGTGTAATCATTAGAAATAGGAAAAAAAATATATATATAAATATTTAAAAAACATTATGTTCATATATACGTGTTCTTATAACCATGCTAATTCAAAATACTGTGATTGGGAATGGGACTTGTTTGGATTAGCACAATTTCTAATTATACAACATATTTCTTCAACCTAGAGAGCCTTTAAGCGTCCAATATGCATCTGCATTAATGAGTTAATGAAATATTCATTTTTGTTCGTAATATTTTCATTTTGTTCCTAATATTACATTTTTGTTTCTCATATTTTCATTTTTGTTCCTAATATTACATTTTTGTTGCTAATATTTTTATTTTTGTTCCTAATATTTTCATTTTTGTTCCTAATATTTTCATTTTGTTCCTAATATTTTCATTTTTGTTCCTAATATTTTCATTTTTGTTCCTAATATTTTCATTTGTGTTCCCAAAGCCGGGTCTCCACCAAGACGTACATGTACGTATATACATGTATTTAGAAACATATGCATAAATGTTTTCCCTCCGGGTTTGTTTCAGCCGCCATTTTGTAAATATATGTAAATGTCAAAATTTTAGACCTATTAAATGTCTTTAATAGCTGTACAATTTTTATATTTACAAAATGGCGGCTAAAACAAACCCGGAAGGCAAACTGTTTTGCATATGTTTGTAAAAAACGTGTATATACGTACATGTACGTCTTGGTGGAGAGCCGGCTTAATATCTTCATTTTTGTGTGCATGCATGTATGTTATGATTTCATATATGCAAAACACGATATACAATTTCACATATTTTGAGTTCATTATGTAATTATGTTTTCTATTCGTATTTCCTTGCCTATTTTTACATTTCGATTTTCGGATTATCCAGCATTTTGTATTAGCAGGGTTAATATACATACTTATTAATTAATTCAGAATGGTAATGGTAAGTTGGGATTTTAACAATGAGGATTAGCAAGTCAGTTAGTTGCTACTGTTTTAAATTGTGTTTCGGAAACTAGTAAAGAACACATTTGATGCTGGGGGTTAACTGATCACTAGAGAACATGATCCAAGGTCTTGCTACTGTTGCTACTGTTTTAAATTGTGTTTCGGAAACTAGTAAAGAACACATTTGATGCTGGGGGTCACTATAGAGAACATGATCCAAGGTCTTGCATCGTTTACTTTCTTTCAAATGCACACAGTTAAGTAATAACTGTCCAAACAATGACAAATCCAGAACTACCCTTTAACTTTACTTAAAACCTAAATGTCCTTTACAAGGTCCCTACAGGTTGTTGCAAAAAAAAAAAAAAAAAAGGTGCAAAATGGGGTGGTGAGTGTTTTACTCCATCACAAGAGATGCTTACCCGTAACTGGGACGGAATATCCGTATGCAGCATAGGCAGCCGTAGCCCCAGCCTGTGCACCAGCCATTTCCGCCGCCGCCATGGTACCTCCACGTCCTCGTCCTGCACCCCTTTTCCCGGACCCCTTAGGCCTTCCTCGTCCTCGTCCGGTCCCACGGTTGGATTTACTACCTTTCTTAGGCACCACTTGTTGACCTACAGATGCTGGAGAAGAAAAAAATAGTCAGATGGTTGAGGCACATTAGTACGCACGCTAGTACATGTGGTACAGCACAATTGTGACTTGCAGCCATTGCCAGGAACCAACAACAAAAAAAGTGCAAAAACAAATACGGTAGAAAACACGCTCATTAAATCATGCGTAAAACAAGTATCATTATTTTAAAAAACGCTGCTCTTAAAGGTGACGTTAGCTGACCTTTAATTAGGTTTTTTATTTGAGCATTGTGATAGAACCTTTCATTGTTCCATTGTTTATACAGGGTGTCGCTTTGCATTGCAGAAATTGGAGACACCCTGTAGCGAGATCCTAAAATGCATTCCCAAAATATCGACTAATCATCATCTTGTCCAATTTTCCTGATTTTTAAAATAAACTGGAAAATAAAAAATTTCAGTTTCCAGCAATAAAAAAACACCATACAGAATTTTTTCCCTGTAGATACTATAATCGGAAATGCTGACGATTTTAAGTATAGGGCTTTAGGATTCTCATTACGTGACAAGGACTGAGGGGAAGACACCAAGGCATCTATTTACACCATCCTTGGGAAATTCCACATCCTTTTATTCCACCTAAAGGATGTAGGTCAGCCAACATCCCAAAAATGTTCCCCAGTAATTCGTTAATTTAATTGACCGCGGATTAAAAAAAAAAAAAAAACTCCTCGTTGTCACAAGTTAATTAAGGCCTGTGAAGTTAATGAACGAATGGGAAAAGCGTGTACCTGCAGCCGAGGTGGTTGTTGTGATGCCCTGGGGAGTCAGAGGAAAGCCATCGTCAACGACCAAAGATCCTTCGTTGCTGGTCTCATCTTGAGGAATAGGAGCACTGCTGAAAGATTTCTGCACAAAAAAATAAACAAAAGCATTAGACAACTCACAAATTATAATTGTTGCCAAAAAAACCCTTCAGTACGAGCCTCACCTCGCTAGGGCTGGGACTCGCTGGCACAGAATCGATGCTGATAACTGACTCTGTGTCCTGGTTGGCAGGAATTGTTATGTTTTCCTCTACTCTAGGACGCTTTCCTCCACGGCCTCTCTGAAAATCAGAAAATGTAAACATGTATTACTTCCTGAAATGTCCACCAATGTCCATCAGAAGTGAGCCAAAGATTCAAAGATTTCCAAAGAGCTCTAAAGATTTCCCAAAAAGACTTGACAAATGTAAAGGCAAGGTCTTGTCCTGACAAAACTCTGCATAATGCCCATTGTTAGGGATGGGATTAATACAAATTCAAGCTATTTCCCGACTTTCAAAGCTACTACTGGCAGTGTTGGGCAGTAACTGAGTACATTGAATGAATTGGAGTAAAGAGTAAAAGAGTACTGAGCACAATGAATAATTGAAGTACCAAATCTAATCAACAGCGATGGGTGAAAATGAGTTCAATGGAGAGTATGAATTGAAATACTTAAAAGTAAGTCAATTGAGTACATTGAATACACTTGAGTAACGAAAATGAGTAACTTAAGACGAGGGTCATCCTAAAGGCTAATGTAACCTATTTTTTATTGTTATTGAATGTACTGTTGCCCCTCCTCCTTTATTTATTAACATTTTTTTCACGTGGTCACGTCTTTAATTTTAATTGGTTCCACTTGTAATAAAACCCTCTGTGTATAAAATAAATTGAGTTCCCTAAACGAAACTTTTACAATCCACCATACTCGTATCTAGCACTCATATCCATGAGTACAATTTTCCCAAGTCGAATTACGATACTAAACAAACTCATTTCATATGATTACTTGTACTCTACTCACTCTGGAATACGATTCCAATCTACGCATAATCAGTACTCATGCTCACGAGTATAATTTGCCCAAATCTGATTACTCATTTGATATGACTACTGATTGCATGTACTCTACTCATACTATGGAGTATCATGATTCCACAGCAATCGTAATCAGTAGGGGAGACCGGAGCACAGTGGGACACGGGGCACAGTGGTATAATGTCTTTATAAAATCAGGTTTTATCAGCAACTCAATGCTTTTAATTTGCAAAGAAGCTGTATGCAGCACTCTTTCATTAACCAAAATTTCTGCGATCTGACACAAGAAAAATATTTACAGTTACATTTTTTGTTCTTGAAAAGTAATTATTCAACTCGCAATTGGATTTTTATTCTAGGTGTAATTATAAAACATTAGTAATGCTGCAATAAACCATTGACAAGTGTATATATCCAGCTATAATTTCAAACTAAAGTAGGTTAATTAGCCATGTGGTCAGCTGTAAGGCCTTATTCAAATCAAATTGGTTATACGGGGAACAGTGAGACATGTTCCAGCACACCACAATTAATGTTTTTGGAAAATATTTGTATGTTTTCTCATTAATCATAACTATAAATAAAACCATGTTTACATTTACGTTTTAAAGTAAAACTGGTTCACAATCACAGAAAAAAACCAGTTAAAATATGAAAGCTGCTGGAATTACGGTTAATTTTAATCGTTTTTGTAATTTATACTTGGAATTTTAAATTGACATGCTGAATTAAACACAATTAATCAATGTGGTGTTCTTTTTCTTGTAAAATTTGTCTTAATTTCTCGTGGACTACTGTACCCCATGCCATGTCCCACTGTACCCCGGTATAGGGCACAATGGGACAGTCTGCACAACCAACTTTAATCTTTTATAGCAAAAAAACTAGTAGCTCTAAAACGATGATAAAATGTATACAGATCCTGAAGGATTGCATATTACTGTGTTATTCTTTTAAAATGCTACAAGTTAAATATTTTTCCCCCCAAAAAAAAAATGAATTCTAAAAAGTGTACCCACTGTTCCCCAGTCTCCCCTACTAGTATACCCCATGAGTAAAAAGTTGCCCAAGTCTGGCTGCTGGCCACCCTGTGTACGTGCTAAGTATATTTTCTTCACCTGTTATGGCTGAGAACAACAAATAAATAACGTTGGAAATTGGACTAATTATCGTTTAACTAGTTCCTTATTTCAGATTTCAGCCAAGAAAATGAAAACCAAAATTCAGAAAACTCGCGTGTTCCTGGTGCTCCTCATACAATTTGGCCCTTGATTTTTGAAGATGGCATGGCAGTTACAGCAGGTATCATTTTCAGGTACAGTAGCTGTCTTACAACTCTCTGAATGAGCGTAAAAAGGGTGTTTCCTCAGCGGATGTCCCTTGCACAGCGACCACTAAACGCCACCTTACCATTCGACATAACGTAATTATCGTTATTATGCGCCCAGAAAACGATCTTCTGCATTTCGTTAACTGTGTCAAGGCCAACGGGCAGAAATTAAACAGAAAATCTGGAAAAACGAATGGGGGTGGGGTACAAATAGGGCATGCAGGTATAAGGTACACAATGGACAGGCAAGCTAGCTAGGTGATGCCCGAGTAAGCATGGGGAGGAAACGGGCAGTTGGTGAGGGTGGACCACTGCAGATGATGGGAAATAGGCGCTGACCCTCAGAGCAAGCGTCAGCTGTTGGAGTAAACAAGAAAAACAAAAAAAACATTTTTTTGTTGAAAAAAAGAAGCAAAGGTGGGAATGGCTGAGTCAATGTCATGAGAAAATCTCGGCCGTCGAAGGTCGCACGCAAATCCATGAATGAATGCCGGACGTCATTGGCTGTTCACAGAGAAGCGATCGAGGCGCCCCCGCGGTGCAAGCGTTAAGTGAAAAATTACAGGCTTCCACGAATTTTTTTTTTCCTTAAATTTTTACGTAAAAAAGTAAAGTGGCAATCTTCCACGCACTTCATGAAAAATTTGCATCAAACCCTAGGTGGTAATTAGCTTTATTCCGATTTATAGTCCCCTGATGTCGTCCTGAGAGTCTCAATATGGCGTCTTCAGAATAGCCCTATTATTCTCAGTAGAAAACCTACTGCACTTTATTCAAATTAACTGCAGTACTTTTGCAGTAAAGTGCAGTTAACGGCAGAACTTAAAACTGCAAATATTTTGTAATTATGAATGGTAGAACAACTGCATTTTCTGTGCAATAAAAGAGCAGTTCCAAATGACATTAACTGCATTTTTTTCTGGTTTTAATATATAAAACAGAAAAACTGCAGTTAATGTGCAGTAAGAAACTACTGGCACAACTTTGTCCTAGGTTTCCCTTAAAATGTGGATACTTTGGACGAATTTACTGTATGGTGTATTATTTAGAAATTTTGATAAACTTCAGTAATTCTGAATCGAAATTGAGCAATTCAAATAGAATCAACTAGCCACTTTCCGAATATGCTATCATTATTACTCTCAGGTTAACAGGTGTAGGGATATTCCCATCAATTTCTGTGAAAAAGTTACCCTATCATGTGGGGTAAATTTTGGCCAGGGAGTTTTTCGAGTGTTTAATGTCCATATGTATGGAGTTACTATACTCAAAACGTGAATTTACCATAATACAATATTGCCAGCTGATTTAAACCTTTCCCCGTGAAAAATAAACAAAAACACGTTGGTCCCTACTTTGCGAGTTAAATAAAAATAAAATACAGAACAAAATGATAAAAATTGCAGAAACTCAAATGTCTGGTTTTCGACTAACGTAACCTATAGTATTACGTTAAATGTTTGATATTCATATGAATAATAGTGAAAGCAAGTATAGGAATCACTATATTCACCTGTTTTAACAACAGCAGTTTTAGTTTTTCCTTCCGAGATGAAAGTTTGAGCGAAAACACAAAACAAGTGTCACAAGTAAAAATGCTAGTTTAAAATACGCGTAATTTAGCATATTGGGAATTCGCCACAAAAATAGCATTATAATAAATCGCTATAAAAATAACGTATAATGGGATATATGTGGATCAAAAAATGTAAAACGTGGGCTCCAAAATAAATTTTGCTTCTGGACCCAAACATTACGATTTCATCTATCTTATTATTCAATTCATATTTCCCATTATGATTTCATCACATATCAATGTTATTATTTGTTCCTTGAAACAATGAGCCCATGAGCAGATGTGATGAAATTCAGGGCGTTGGACTACATGAGAAATTCTAAGGAGTTAGTAAGAAAAAGAAGATAGAACTTTTCAGGCTCCTAGTCTCGTCTAAGTGCTATTTCACATTTTTAAACTTGTGACGAATTATTTGTCAAGTGAGTGTATTTACGAGATGGAGGAAACTTAAGGTCATTGAACTCTGGCAAGTCTAGGAAAGGATGCACGTGGAAAGGAGAGGAGTGGAGAGGTAAGAGGTTATTTGTAAATGGTTTCCTTCAGCCGTCTAGCTATACTTTATCCATTATAATTACAGGTAGTCGTCCACTTACACCTTTTCGACTTTACGACCGCTTTGTGTTTTCATCTACATAATTTCCAAAGAATGATATCGTAAAATGTGGATATACTTTGGGACAGTTAACGGATTTATTTCTCAATAGAGGACAATTAATACGGAAAGTTCCATCATTTTTGATAAATTTGATGAAAATATGGCGTATACTACATATTTTCTCCAAATTTTGTTCCATTATTCCTGTAAAATATAATTTCTTAACTGTGCACATAGATATAAATAAATCATATTTGGAGACAACTATTTTCAGTAATATGAAATATGACAGATGGTCCTATAAAACCCATCATTTTTACCAGAATTGCCATGAAAATTAAAGATTACACATCCATTACTAACCAATTATATTCCTATCAGGAAAATAAATACAACGAAGGCTAGACGATGATGTGAAGGTTTGATTTTAAACCTTTTATTTAAAACCTGAATTTAAAACTAACGGTTGAATTTTAAACCAATAAATGAACAGAAGTTGAGAAGCTTACCTTTTCGCCTGTGCCTTTCTCTCTTTTACGCCTTTTATCCCGATTATTTATTTGGTCCTCTACTTGCCTTCCTTCCGCTTGACGTTGCCTGACTGAAATAATAATGGGACCCAGTGAGAAATCAAATTCAACCAAACATGGCCAAAAGGGCACAAAAACCAAATAATTTCATTCAAGGGTTTTGCTTCTGAATAACAAAACGCAACTTACATTTACGCTCCAGTTCATCGTCATCCAGAAGTAAAGACACGACCTCTTTGGGTTTTAGCGTGTCCGGTTTGAAGCTCCCACCACTGATGACCATCCTTTGAATCTACAATAAACGTATACAAAGCACATTTATTTCTGCTAATTCCATTGAATTTAATTTGGAATTCTGCCTGATGCATTAGCTATGTTAGTGCCCTTATTTCTTGAGAAGCCTATTGCGACCCGCAAATTTCACTTTAGTTAGTTTGAGGCCATCAATCCTGACAGCTATCTTCAAGCTATTTCTTTGGAACTCCAACACACAAGTGTTCCTTAAGCATTTTTCATTTTATATTCTTTTTAAACCATATATGATTGAAGTTATTTTCGATCAAAATTTATATTTTATAGCCGACTATATTTAATTGAAGGGCTTATTGCAACAATGTGATAAGCCAGACTTTTTTCAAAAATGACATTTTTACATTAAAATATTCCCCGGTACTATTTCTAGCTATTTGGTTGATTACCTTCTTAAATTTCTTCTAGATTGAATTAAAATACAGAATCATCTTGTTGCCCACATGAAAATCACAGGTTTTTTTACTAAAAACGTGATAAGCCACAAGCAAATATGGCGTGTAATAATGATAACATGTTGTATCCCAAGCGAAAATTGTTTGATTTTAGGGATATATTAGGTGAGAATAATGAGTTTAAGTGAATTTGAAAATGATACAGACCAGGATGTGGATTACCACAAAGAATAAGAGGAATTCGTCTCATTCAAGCTCAGTAAGTTATGAATAAAATAATTTGTGGCTTATCATGTTATGTTCTTGCAGTTTCAGTTTACCAAAAATCTTTCAGGCAAAAATTATCATTAAAAATAATTATGATTGTTAACATAAGCTGCAACTATGCAATACTCTACTGATACTGATAAGCTTCTATCCCGTTTCTATTTTGAGCAAGATCCATTCGAAAATATTGTGTCTTAGTCATGTGCAGCTCGTTTTATTATTAAATGTGGCTTATTATAGTTTGGCCAGAAAAGTTTATGATCATGTTAAGATCATAATATAGTGCACAAATTAAAAAAAAAGAAGATTATTAAACATTAAAAGTGAAACATAATTTTGCAGTATTTGTGCATTGTACTTTATCTTTTTACAATTTGGTTCTATCTATAAAAAACATTTGACAAATTATTTTTGGGGAAAATAATGAAAAGCCACAAAAATCTTGGTATTGTAATAAAATTTTCTCAGGATTAAATTGACTTCTGAATGTTGGAAGGGGTGCCTATTATGTTTAAAGATAATGATAACATAAACAATTGTTAATTGGATCGTCCATTAGAATTACGGAATTTTTTAAAACTTAAAAATCGCTCTCCTGAACAATTTGAAATGTGTGGCTTATCCCATTGTTGCAATAAGTCCTTCATTTGTATATGATTTTTGGCAATGTTGTACAATAACACAATTAAAATTGAGTACTCAAGTACAGCAGTACAGAGCTGTATCACTGAACTTCGAGTTCAGCGACACTCGCTATGTAAAATGAGTATCGAATCTCCCATCAGCATAATATAGATATTGACTAAAATTAACTGTATATTTCAAGAAATTTCACAAATCTCAAACCGAATCGGCAAAATATAAAAGGGGAATTGCACTTTTGCATTTAAAGTGATTTTTTTTTTCTGTTCTAGAAACGGGTTTTTTTTAGCCGAATTAGCAGATAAAATTCCTCTAATTCTGCCATCTCATTTGTGACAAATTCAAATTTTTGAAAATTTCCAAAATAAAGTATTTCTGCTTGATGTATACATGTGCATATTAATTGCTTATTCCGATTGCATTCTAATTTTGTAGACTGGATTTTATAGATTTCATTGACTCGAGAATATTGATATGCATAACTGCACCATTTCAATCTAGGAAAACCAGTTCCCCAGCTTCCAAGTTTAGTATTGTATGTCCACATTACTACCCAGCAGAGTGGAGCATATTATCCTTAAAAATGTCCATGATCTTAAAAGATATACACGTGGGAAAGTAAGGCTCAGCAGGATAACTATCTTTCGACAAACACAACAAGCTTTCACCTAGCAAAAAAAAAAGAAAAAAGAAAACCCGGGGTATATTCCCTTATTTCCCTGTCTTCACGGTGAAATGCCAGCTCATGGTCTCACATGTAATTAGTTCTCTAGAAGTGGCAAGATGTCTCCTAATTAGCTAATTGGGAGACAACAAACAGCTGTCGTGCCACTTCGAATAATGTAGCCAAAGTTGAAATAAAAAAACTTGCGTGAGATTAATGGATCTCACACATTGTTAACTTCAGAAATCGTGCACCCCTTTAGCCCCTCTATATAGCATACTACTTCTTGTCGTACTAACCTCGCTCTTTTCCCGCGCCCTCTGCAGTATCCGTTCTTCAATGGTTCCCTTGCATATGAGGCGGTACACTGTCACCTGCTTAGTCTGCCCCAGACGGTGGGCACGGTCCATTGCCTGTTGATCTACTGTGGGGTTCCAGTCGCTGTCATAAAACACAACCTGCAAAACACAAAAAATTGAGTTTGAATCTTGTACTTATGCTTGATGTGCACTCACAACTTTTGTCAATTGTGTCAAACCTAAAAATTTCCAAAAACTAATAAATTTGGCAAATGGACTACTTAACAATAATTTAAATAAGCGATGATGGACCCCATCTAGAATCAAAACCCCAATATCTTAACTTTTACTCCTAATAAGAGACGGTGCACAGCAAATTTAAAGATTTCAAGTCACCTTCTTTGAACTTTTAAGGGCCGGTTGCACCAACAAAGGTTAAGCAAAACCTAAGGTTAACCGTGAGTTAACTAGGAAAAGCATTGCACCAAAGGAAGTTAACAGTTGACCATTGGTTAACTTGAAGAAAATCAATGACGCTAACCCTGAGATTAACTTGTGGTTTTATATAACCTCAGGTTAGCTAACCTTTTATTTAACCTTTGTTGGTGCAACCGGCCCTAAGTATCAAGTTTTTGACGACCAATTTGTGGACCAATTCCACAATATGTTTTACAAATAGTCTGAAATTTTTTCTAGAAAGTCTTGTTTTTTGTTTATTTTATAAAGGATTTTCCCCATTAACGGAAAGTACCCAAAGGGGCAAAAAATTCCATCATAAACTGATGTTTAGCAAAAATTTCAAGCACATTTCCCAACTTTCCAAGGCTGCTGGACACCCTATTTCAAGGATTTCAAGTCTCATCCCTTAAAATTTCAAGTATATTCTCCCACAAACAATTCCACAATATGTTTTACAAAGAGTCAGAACATTTTTGTAGATAATTTTGCATTGTTTTTATAAAAAAAAATGTGCACATATTAACGAAAATTCCCCGACGCGGACAGGAAATTCCATCATAAACTTATGTTTAGCAGAAATTTCAAGCACATTTCCCTACTATCAAGGCAGCTGGACAACGAAATGTGGCAACATTCTACACTTTTATATTTCCAATAATACTTGAATTTACTACTTGGAACTGTTTTCATCAAAAACTTCTCAGCTTATGCCAAAATTATTACATTATCTCCACTCAAATTAATGAATTTCATTTTTCAATAGTTTGCCCAAAGCCTGCATTTATAAGATAACTATAATTAGCCATAACAATAATGTGACATTGCATTTGGACAACTGCTCTAGAAAAGATAAGAAACACGTGTGTTGTGTTGCCACATGATTTCTCATCATCTTCTCAAAATAATGACCACAGAAGCAATGACAAATGTTCTTTGCTAAAGCGTTAGTAATTTATAAATAAACAGGTATATACAACAATTTGTAAAGAAACAAAATACTAAGGGACCACTCAAAAAGGATGTCCTCAAGAGCGGGGTAGAGGGTGTCTGCTGGCATGTGGACAGGTTGGGGAGGGGGATAGCCATTATGGACATCCACTAATGATGGTATTTTTCAGTTTTTGGATTTTGTTTAATTGAGTTTTAAAGGTTAGTGAAAGTGGAAACGAACGCCAGAAGAAATGTGCCTCCAGTCCCAAAAAATGAATTTTTAAAACCTTGGGTAGTCGGGAATTGCGCTTTACTTTGCAATTAGCACCAATTTTAAGCTGGAAATTTCCATTCGAGATCAGTGTGACATTCAGTTTGCCACAGGGTAAAGAACAAAAGTTACATAAGGAAACATACCATTTAGACTAATTTTTAAATTTGCATTCAATAGTTCAATGCTGAGAAAATGGGAAATATCCTGAATAAATTTAAAAGCGGGTTTTCCCATTTCTATATACTATATGTAGGGCTGACAGTGCCATCTCATGATTTTTAATTATCTGTGTGAACGTAAATTTAATACTGTTCCCTAACCATTACACATTTTTTCTCCAATTTTTCTGATAATTCCAGGTTTTCAAAGTCATGGGGCTAGAGCCCTGCATGAAGATTTGGATACAGTTTTGGTACAGGAGTTTTCTCTACTACAATGCAGTGCTCGAAATGATCAAATTATCAAAAATCAAGGAAAACACAATTTCATTTGCAATCTATTGGCAATGAGTGCGGTACGAGGGAGGGGAGCAACCTTGGCAATCTGACAGGTGAAAATAAATTGATTTGATGATACGTTTGTATTCGGGAGGGAAGTGAGTGATGAATTAAGAAAATTGTTGTTGCTTGTTTGGGTTAATCTGTATACATTGTTGCCAGTTTGGGTTAATTAGTATATACATGAACTGATGCCGGTTTGGGTGAATTTGTATACACTGGCAGCCGGAGCTCAGAATACACAATGTTAAATTATGCACAGGATAACTGGGAACTTTTTAGTTTTAAATTTGACATGGGGTAAGGTGAGACAGTGGCATTATTAAATAGTTCTATTGCGGATATAGGTTTTAGATATTTAATTTTAAAAGCGTTTACTTACTACTTTTGGGAGTTGTTTATAATGTAGCAAACCAATAATGTACAATACCTTTGTGGATATTTAAAGAATTGGTTTTTGTGTCGTAAAATGACATTGAATTTGTAGATTTGTCAATTTTGGCAATTATTACAATGTGCACGTCTTAAGGTGGGACTTCACCGCACCAAAAGCAAAAGCAAAAGCAGGGTTTTTGAAAACATGTTGAAAAAGCATGTTTTTCAAAACTTGCTTTAGTTTGTATGTTTGCATGCTTTTGAAAAAAT
>JAQGAE010003265.1:0-15200 GCA_034696685.1 Julus scandinavius | reverse complement strand
TTCCCGCCATGCGCGGGAACACGCGGAATGCGCCCATACGCCATTTGCCGGGCATGCCCCCTGGGGGATCGTTACATCTAATACTAGGTTGTTGAACACTTGTTCACAACCATGAAGGCATGGAATATAGACATGTCCATAATCCTGAAAACCCGGAATAGGCATGTTCAGAATCTTGTGTTCATTTGTAATGGACATCCCTTGATCCAGAAGAGTTTTCAATAAAGCCATTGAAGTCCAAAATGAAATGTCCAAAGACATATCCAGAACCAGAAATGCCTTGCACAGAAATGTTTAGAACCTTGAAACTTTGCAGTATCAGTTCTGACTAAACATTCCTGGACATCTCTAGAGCTATGGAAGGCCAAAATCTATAAATGTATATCCAAAATAACATCATTTCGTTATAAACACGTCCAGAACGTGTCCTCTATATGCTTATGATGAGATGTTTATAATCCTCAACTCCTACATGACACTGCGCATTTTTCAGTGCTCATGCGCACTGAGTAGAAGCTAATGCATCTATTCTTCTCTATCTTTCAGGTGAGTTGGCACCACTTATTTTTTATTTTCGTTGGCTTGCACTGTTTGGTTATTTCACGCATCGAGGGCAAAGGGCAAGTAAGTGTCAATGGAACGTCTTTTCGCCAACTTGATCCCCCGAAGAACAGTTTCCGATTCCTGGCTGAAACTCATTTTACGGTCAAATAGCAAAGAACTGCTCTTCGATTAATTCCCATCTCCTGCCACTGGTCCGAAACGTACAAATAAAAAAATATCAAAAAAATGCAACGCCACAGAAAAAAAAAGAACGTAAAGTGGGATTTTGGCGTCCTCGCCGTGTCATCATTTTTAATCCGGTTCCGTTTGCGTTTCTTTTTTTTTCTTTCTATTCTGACTCCCATAAGCCGCTTTCACGAATGCCTTTGTGCCTCCGCCCCGTTCCTAATGCGCTTAGAAGGGAAAACTGATTAGTTGCGATCTGGAATAGCGTGACTATGGCGTTCTTCTGATGGAGCGCCATACAGTTTCTTCTTTGCGCTGACTAGACGTTTTTTTACTTCTACAGCGGCCTCGGGTGACGTTTTGAACGCCGCAATCATCCCGTAATTAATGTGGGGACTAGTAGATCATGTGACCGCTTGTGGTTTCGGATGCTCGCATCAGATATGGGCCGAGTCCAGTAAGACCTTTCCCGCTTAGCGAAATGTATACCCTGCGGTCGAATATGAAAAGATGATGGTTGATTTTTGTTGCCCTAAGCTGCCTTGATATTATTACCTTGTATCGCTAATGTCGATGGCGAATGATGACTTTTGGCAATAGCTTTTCTGGCATTCTAGGTCATTGTGTGGTATTGAGGACCTCTTCCCTCTTTTGGAGAGCGGGAGGGACCTTGAAGGAACTCTTTTCTGGAACTCTTTGACTTTTTTTCTCATCGTACTTTTTCTTCTCTTCTGCATCCTTTCATACCAACCTGTTATCCACAGAGACAAAATGACATTGGCATTCCGTGTTATTGTGGTGTCAACTCCATGCTGTGACTGTGTAAAAGTTTTCTTCAGCGGTTGAGGACATGACTTCCTCTTATCTAGTCTTCTTTCTTTCCTGTAATGGAATTACCATTTTTTTCCGTCGAATCAGGTATGCAAGTGCTTGCTGGCCTCTTTTTGTGCAAATTTCAGTAAAGTTGTATATAGGGTGTTTGCTCTTTGCGAGTTTCAAAGAGACACTTTGTTATTTCAAAAATGTAAATTGCATTTGGGAGGTATCGATTTACATGTAATAATTAGACATTTTGTTTGAAAACAGACTGCATTATTAAATAGTGGAAGGTGATCCATTTTGAAAATCTGCCAGTGCACTGAAATTGATAACGTTAACTCGATTCTTGCACATTATAAGAAGTATACGGCTTACTAAGATATATTAATTGTCAACTATACTCCACATATTCTGTACATTCTAATGTTTGGGCATAGCATTAAACTTTTAAGACTTAAATCAGAGAAATTATTCTCTTTGACTATTTTAACAAAAAATTCGAAATGACCATGCCTAGTACATTATCATAAAGCCGGGTCTCCACCAAGACGTACATTGTACGTATACACACGTTTTTACAAACATATGCAAAAAAATTTTCCATCCTGGATTGTTTGAGCCGCCATTTTCTAAATATTTGTAAATATCAAAATCGTACATGCACCTATTAAATGTCTTTAATAGCTGACAAATTTTGATATTTGCATATATTTACAAAATGGCGGCTGAAACAAACCCGGAGGGCAAACGTTTTTGCATATGTTTGTAAAAACGTGTGTATACGTACAATGTACGTCTTGGTGGAGACCCGGCTTTACTTGAAATGATAACGACTAGAATATCATTTCAGCTACTATAAAAATCCACTCTTAGCTGAAATGGTATTCTAATAATCTAAAGATATGATCATTCGTGATTGGTTTCGTATGGAACGTGCAAGGCCATATGTTAATTTAAAACATTCCAACCTTCAATTTTTTTTTATTCTAATGCTCTTTAATGCTGAGAACTTAAAAATAATAAAACTGCAGTTGTAATTATGATGATTTCAAGTTTCAAATTGCGATATTCGAGTCGAAATATCGTGGGGATTCATTAAGCCGCAATTTCCGTTGCTCCTTATCTCGCCTTCAATGAAATTCTGAAGTTTTCCATCATCTCTCTTCATTTCTTTCTTGATTTCTTCTTTTCATTTCCAAGTTTACCCACGAAGCTTTATCTATTTTGGTAATTTACCCTGATCTACGCTTCGCCAACGCTTAAATTAACGCATGCAAAAAAATGTGTTCATTTCTAAGAGAGAAGTAAATGGTTTTTGCTTACTTAGAGGTTTTATTTTTTTAAATAATGATCCATCTAGCTTTTATGAAAATGATCTGAAATACTTGTGCAAATTTAAAAGCGGGTCTGGCGTTTTATACCACTGCACTTGTTTTAAACCACTTTATTCAACAACAAAAAAAGATATACAACATTCCAATTTCATGTTTGCTTGCTGTTGAGTTACTAAAGTGAAATATTATTGACAATAGTGATTAAATAATTTTCGCAAGCTGTTAATAATTAATTATTAAAATGCTATTTGCTCCATATAAAAGTAGCTTGTTGCATGATTAAATACATTTGATTGCATAGACATAAATTATTCATCTTGTGCCCTTTTCTATGCATTTTCACACAATGTCTTTGTGAAAGGTGTCCTATCTTTTTGAATATGTCCTATAGGTTGTCATAATGCAAATGACAGAATTTGCTATTCTATGAAACTATCCCATCCCAATACATTGACTTGGCATGTTTTGAAATTTCACTCAAATCTCGTTTGCACTGGAACAAGTCTCGTTGCATGAATAAGTCATGTCCTACGGTCCATCGGATGCGACCCGTTTGTTCAACCGGCTCGTGTGGGAGAGACCTGGGGGGTGGGTTGCTATGGTGATTCGTTCACAATCGAGATTGAAAACCTGTCCAAACTTTGTTGAATTAGTTTTGATGTATATTTTTTTTTTCTTCCTCTGATAACGAATTCTGCAGCAAATGTCATTGTTAGAACGAGAAGTTGTTTCGATGAATACGACATGTGGTTTAGTATACAGGTAGATTCGATTCCGTATTCTTAACTGGTACTACTTTTTAGGAGAAATTGAGGCATACTAGTAGATAAAACTTTTAACAATTGTGCAGTATGTAGCTTTGAGCACGTTGTATCAAGACTTAAAATTATCTTAATGCTTTTTGATTTCATGATCTGATTTTGTTGAACATTCATCCATTGTTGTTGTAACTCACGTCTATCTAAAGAACAACTTTTGTATTATTTTAATATCATCATTTGTTTAATTAAAATTAAAGGTTGATTGGTCTGGCCGTTTACCATTTTGGTGGATTAGTCCGTTTAAGTGATTATAGCCAAATTCATGCATAATTTGTAAATGAATGAGTTTGTTGAAATAATGTTAAATGCGTTTTGTTATTCACAAATTCCTTTGCATTGTGATATCCATCGGCCATAATATGAATTTTGTGGGTTTCAAAATAGGGCTTCATTGCACCCTGATCAAAAAGTTTTCTGACATAATAAATAATTGACGTTTGCCAAACATCTGTTAAATTTTCATGAGTTTCGGGGTAAACAATTCATCGCAAACAGTTGCGACTTTGATAAATGACTGTATTGGCCATTTCAATATACAGAGAGTGGACAAAAAACATTGAAAATCTCGATGCACCTACATTATTAACGTACGTGGGGCTGCAATAACATTTTTCTGCAATACAGCTTCAATCCATCTTTGTAATTGTATTGAACAGAATAGCATTATTGTACACCATTTCCAAGTCTCTCAATTTTTAGATTATCTTGATCATGCTATCTACAGATGTGGATACAGTGTATCGTTTATGATGTTTGATATCAGACAAAACATTGTTTGACATGTTGAAATTTTTTTTTCTACAACATGTGAATTCTGTTATAAATTGTAAATTTTGAAAAGATGTTGTCATTTCAGTGGCGTCAGTATGGTCTAACATTCCTGGGGGGCAGATTGAAAGAAGTGTTTCCCTTTAACAATCGCAAAGGCAATAAGTCTTTTATGGTCCCTGAAGAACGGGCGATTAGGGCGTTCTGGCTCCCTTTGGTATTCGGTAAACGCTGGCGTAAGAGGGACGCTTGGGGGGAGCGAAGGAGGGTGGGGGGGGAGGGGGTCATCTTAAAAAAATGGAAGCTTCCAAAGGCGCCGGCACTGAATGGCTTAATGCGGACCCGATACATCTTGTCGGTGGTGAAAAACGGTCAAGTGTATGGCAGAAATCCAATGAAGATGGATTGCGCGCACTGACAATGATAAATTGGTCCCTACGTGGTCGAACGTGTCCAAAGAGGTCCAGCAGGCAACCGTTGCCACTTTTATTATTTATCGTATTTGTATTGCTGAAGCGTTGCGTCGACCCTGATCAATACCTTGTCAGCATGCCAGGGTTAATGGCGCTGCTTGTGATGGACTTCCAGCTATCCGAATCGTTTGGGACCCTTGTCCTCCATACTTCCGTATTTGATGATGGAGAAATGGTTTGGAGTACGAAACTTGTTTTATCTAACTTGGTTGAATTTCCATCAGTGTGGTATAATTTCTGGGTGTATGTCACAATGTCCTTCACAAAATATCCTGACCAAAACGTCTATGTACAAAAAATCCTTCAAACATAATTTCCATGGTCACCGATGCAACTTCTTATTATTTTTATTAACAGTTGAACACTTATACATAGTTCCGTCTTGGTGTTGCATGAAAATATTTTAACCTAACCTAACCTAACCTAAAGTGAAAAATAATAAAAGTTTCCCAGGACATTTTGTGTACAGGACATTTTTCGTAAGGACACAATGGTCATGACATTTTGTGAAGAACATTGTGACGCGATCCCATAATTTCTATAACACACATAGGGCCCATACAGTTTATAAATAAACAGTATATGGGAAATCTCATATAAAAAAATTGAACACGTGTTTATACCCATATAGGCTATTTTTGTCCATGAATCAATATAAAGATAAGACATTACGTGACCATATATGGTCATCGTGATATGTGAGGATATTCCTTGTATTAAGTTGCCCCATTTTGGTGAACTATTTCAGCCAATCACGAGTTTTTCTTAAAAGACAAGTTGATCTAATAGTTTGAATACTTCCATTTCGACTAGTTTCTGGCACATTATATTTCTATTTTCGGTTGTAATTCAGAAATCAAAAATCGATTTTTGCTTCCACAATTACCAGGTTCATTGAATTTATTTTTTTTATTATTTTTTTTTTGTCGTACTGCGACGAATAAGAAAATCAGCTTTCTAAAAGTGTTTGAAAAGTGTAATGAAACTCGGTTTTTGAGGACGGAAGCGATTTCGATATTTGGTGGCTTTATGACTTGGATTGGAATTTTTATGCTTCGTTGGCCTGGTTATCGTGAAAAGTTTTCACGACAAAGAAGTAATGCTGAATTGGAAAATGTTGCATTATAAATGTAATTGTATATATCAAGAGACTATAAATGAGAAAGTGCACTGTAACGCTTGCAGGTGCTTTTTTAATGCTCCAAACTTTGAACATATGAAATTCAAACCTCGAGAATGAGACAAGTTTCTTTAAAGGTTTGGAAACATGGGCAGAAAAGTTGAAATTAATTGATCCATGTTGACAGAAACGTCAAGAACGCTACACGCAACACGTGCCAAACGGTTGCATAGGGAAGTTTTCAGGCATGTTTAGCAATATTGAAGATGTATTGATAAGTGCTTGTCAGATGTGTAGCTGATCAGAAATATGTTAAAAAAGTACTCAAAATCTCAAAAACGTGGTCATTGATTGTCATTGATCCATGTCGACAGAAACTGTAAGAGAAATCGGAACACGTGCCAAATGGCTTCATAGGGGAATTTTCAGCATGTTTAGCAATATTGAGGACGTGTTGATAAGTGCTTGTCAGACGTGCACATGGTCAGAAATATGTTAAAAAGGTATTGAAAATCTCAAGAACGCGGTCAAGACTTTTCGCAAATTATGCGCTCAAAGTGCGTGATAAGTTCGACCTTGTGTAGCCAATGTTCAGGATCATCCAGATAATGCTGTATCAGCGTGCTTAATGAGATGTCAGCGAAATAATTCATGAAGCTTACGAGGCACTTGTTTGCATCTTTCACATCCTTGCTTAGGTTTTACTTTCTCAAATTGATTTTTGATTTATGTCCGCGATAAGGAAGAGAGAAAAAAACAACTACGACATGTCTTCGTTGAAATTCTCGAATTTTTTTTTGTCCCTTCTTTGGTTTTAATTAAAAGTAATTTTATCCGTTGTTATCTGACGCCGAACCACCTTTAAAGAATCGCAGATTGGATGAGTAATTCTTATCAAACGCGACTGGAGATGAGGACACGAATCGGAATCTCTAACCCAACGCATGCAATTTTCCAGTAGGCTTCCTTTTCTTATTAGTCGTAATTATGGTATGGATGGCTTGGTAAACAAGCATTTCTTTCCTGGGATTTTTGTGTGGGAGGTAGAAATCAGAAGTCATTGGATGAGAACCTAACTCTATGAAATGTTCTTGGGTGGCTTGGGATTCCTTTTCTTCTTTTTTTTTTTTGAGTTTCGTATTTCCATGCAACTTGTATCTCAACTTGTCACAAACAAGATATTAGGCAAATCCTATGTGCTATCCAAGGACCTTGTTAACTTTTCGTTGCCGGAAGAAGATTGGACGCTTGGAATGTTCCAAAGAAATTACAGTATGCCTCATATCTCGGAAAATGTCTATGGAAGCGTGGACAATGAAGTGCTCCTGTGGGTAGGCAATCCCTGCAGACAGTCATGTTTGCAGTGTTTGCCCCCTTTTTTGGAGCACATGTGGCTTTCAATGTTTTCCATGATTTATGAAATTTTTACACAATTTACTGAATACTCTGATTTGGATATATCATAGATGTGCATGAGATGTGCAGATGAGTTTTTATGGACATAAAACCCATATATGGTTACATGTTGGACATAATGAGACTAATACCCATATATGGGCAATTTCTGATTATGTCCAAATGTGTCCAATTTGAACTTGTGTTCAAATGTGTCAAGTTTCTGATAATGTCCAATTTCTGCTTATGTTCAAATGTGTCCAATTTCTGATTATGTCCAAATGTGTCCAATTTCTGCTTATGCTTAAATGTGTCCTATCTCTGATTATGTTCGAATGTGTAAAATTTATGATTATGTCCAAATGTGTCAAGTTTCTGATTATGTCCAAATGCGTCCAATTTCTGATTATGTCCAAATGTGTCCAATTTCAGCTTATGCTCAAATGTGTCAAGTTTCTGATAATGTCCAATTTCTGCTTATGTTAAAATGTGTCCAATTTCCGATTATGTCCAAATGTCTCCAATTTCTGATTATGTCCAAATGTGTCCTATTTTTGCTTATGTTTAAATATGTCCAATCTCTGATTATGTCCAAATGTGTCCAATTTCTGATTATGTCCAAATGTGTCCAATTTCTGATTTATGTCCAAATGTGTCCAATTTCCGATTATGTCCAAATGTGTAAAGGTTCTGATTATGTCCAAATGTATCAAGTTTCTGATTGTCCAAATGTGTCCAATTTCTGATTGTTCGAGTGTGTCCAATTTCTGATTATGTCCAGATGTAGCCCCTTGCATGGGGAAATGTATACAGGGCCATATATGTCATATTGTTTTATATATGATATTCTCCATTTATGTCTGCAAACATGTTTTGCAGTATTTGACCGTAAGGAAAAGTGTGCAGATGTAGACATTACAGAAATTGGAGATATATGGACACATGTATAATCTTATATGGGCATACATGATCTTATATAGTTCACATATGGCATTTCCCATATACGACAAACGCTTCTATAATGGGCTTGAGACACAAAAAAAGCAAAGTTATTGAAGAGCTTGTGGAATGTTTTTCTAAGATATTCTATAAAAATAGGACATCCGGCATTGTGTTTACCACCGGCATTTTCCACCAATTGCAGTCCTCTGAGACTCGTCCATATGCTCTCATCTAAGAATCCCAATGTGCACTTTTAATTAGTAGCCTTTAGTAGCCGGCATTATGGAAATTGTGGGGATGCAAACACAGGTCTTGAGCTCTCTGCCGGGGAGATGAATGTCCTTTTGAGCCGTTTGCGGATTCGCAAAACGAGCTTTTCAGCAGCTAGGTCAGTTTCCAACTTTGGCCCTAATGCGTGCTATTGTGTGATTCGTTTTCCCATTACTGAAACAAACCCTAAACACGGTCCCAAAGGGCAGTAATGCGTTTTCAGGGAGCAAACTCGCCCCGAAATCGATGATGATGAGGAATTGATCGGGGATTGAGGATCGGAAGAATGAATCCGCTCAACGCAGTGCTGGCTCCCTGATGATCCTATTGGGAAAGACAGGATTTCCCTCGTGTAAATAAAATCTTTTTTTCTCAAGGGGATTTCCCGCAAAGCTCCCAAAGCTGGTCTTTGCTGAAATGATGCCACCCCTGGAAAATCGTCCCTGGAGGTTTGCCCAAGGTGCAAATTGCCGTAAAACTGGAGTCTTCTATCGTGGTTTTGTGGGGGTATTGCATAATCTATGTAGCAATTGAGTTTTCAGATTACATTTCCTTAAGTGAATCGAATTCTAATATCCAAAAACCCTGTTTTTAGCGATATGTGCACTATACAGTCTCATGTGCAGAAATACTGTATCTACACATTGCTTGTTAGGTTACTACAAGCACTTTCAAGCCTTAATGGCTTATTACACCTTCCACTACATATTCTGACATCTGTTTGCTAATTAAATTAATGCTGAATCTATTTACATGAGTAAAAATATATACTCTATATACTCTACTTTTTATTAGCATAGCTATGTCAACTGAAATTAATTGCTGATACGATCATTTAAATTGAAATTTAGTGAATGTTTTTTTGTATTAATTTCCATAATATTAACGCATCTGTTGATGAATGCATATTCCCTGTAATAAAAAAGAACCAAAATCAAAAGTAGGACATGAAAAGCCCTGGCGTTTGGATTTACTCTTCATTTTGATTTTTTTGTTTCCATCGTTATTTACTTTGTGTTAGCAAACATTGAAATCTGAAATTTTGAAGAAACATCAAAATCCAACAAACAAGTTATTCAACATGGGGGAAAATAAACATGGCAGGTTTACACTCTTTCGCTTCAAGGGCACTCTCTCGTTGAATTCTTCTATCCTTGCATCGTGTGCTGTAACACCCATATATATCCCATTTTCTATAGATGGTAACTGTAAACGCTTTGTATTGGTTCGATCCATTGCCCAGAGCATTTCAAAAGAAAACAAATCTGTCAATGAAGAGCATTAGCAAGTTGTTCGATGTGCTATTCAGTAAAAGCAATGCGTCGCCCTCTGGCAAATGTTTGATTTTTTTTGTTTGGGTTTTTTTCTTTCTTCCAAGGTATTCAGTGTTGTAAAACACCGCCCTTTTGGAGTTCGCGTTTCTGTTTAACCTTATTATGCTGCGCTATCGGAAATAAACAGGTTTCTGGCATCTTTTCAGTGCTTTTCCGTTCCTATGGAACTCCATGCAACAACCCAAGAAACAACGCATTAAGGCAGATGCGATGCCATTGAGTAAATTGCTTCGCTTTATTAATATTGCAAAACATGCCCCTGGAACATTGCAAAGATGATTGCTTTTTACGACGATGTGTTTTTTTTTTTTTTGTTTGCCAGTGGTGTTTTTGTGTCTGGACGAACTGGAGTTGCAACCGAAGATCATTTCAAATTTTAATTTCTCCATGGCAATAATTTATGGAAACAATAATCTCACCCCGATGCATGTGTCATCAATAATGTATCTCCATTAGGAAAGTGGATTTTTAGCTTTGAAAGAATATCTTGTCGTATTTGTGGTTCTTATTACTTGAGATTCCAAATCCTTGGCATATTCCCATAATCTTTCTCAATACTGCACTACAGGTTTTAAATTTTACATTAGGTGGTTTCTTTTATTAGGGATTGCTTTCCGGAATTTGTGTTTGACATGTTGGAAAATCTGGTTTTTACTGGGATTCAGCTGTCCTGAAGTTGTACTGAGGCACACTTTCGATATTCGTTGCGAATGCATTTGCCAAATTGTTTGCTTTTAGTGCATTTATAGATTTGAAGAATTTATTTGTGAGTAGTTTTTTTAAAAAAAAATTATCTTAAAATTTCTGTCGGTGTAAATATTTGGAAGTGGTCTCTGACATGTTGTTCGAATAATTGTAGAATGAATTTATTATATGTGTATTACTTGAATTTCTTTCCACCAGTTTAAGGAAAGAATAGATACAAATACCCAGTTCCCCAATTTCTGTTAAACCTCACTCCATTTTTCTCAAAATTTGCCATTTGCCAATCTGTTTTTATTAAAAATTTTCCATTTACCAATCTGTTTTTATTACAAATTTTCCATTTACCAATCTGTTTTTATTACAAATTTGCCATTTACCAATCTGTTTTACAAATCTTCCATCATGTTGCAATTGTAGGAAACCCTGAATTTCTGTATATCCAAAAACTCCACCCTGCACCATCAGGCCACAGTCATCGAGATTTCCGGAGAGGAGGCGGCCATCTTGGAATTCGGATTCGCCGATCGATATTCTGATCTGGAGCGCTTTTCCGCCGGCATCACACACGGAGAGCGCCGTTGGGAATCCGTCCTTACCGGACTAATTTGACTTCCTGGGCTTAGATAATGGTCAAAGGCGACACGCAGCCAGCCATGGCCGGTCATCGGTTCCGACCAATGACGGCCCTGCTTTCCTCAAGCATCTTACTCCGCCATGCGTGGCCAAGAGCGGATAGTACACGCTCGGGTCACTCGTGTTTGAGTTGACCAAGACAAACAGGAGAAAGTTGGCCAATAAAGCGGACCGCACTCTGCACACAATGGGTTTCGTATCGATTTTTGGCCAGGCTTTGATGCCGGCTCACAATGGCCTCAAGATGGCCACTGGCGCCTCTTTTTTTCTGTTTCGGCTTTGGTGGGGCAGTTTTTTTTATCTCCGTTTGTGGTCATAGGCTGAATAATTCATCGTTTTCGGGCTTATCGAGTTGACCGATGTAATAAAAGGGGTTTGTGGCGCCGAGGGCGCTGGAGTCTGGGTTCCAGCCCATGATCCTTGAAATGTGCACATTTTAGGTGGCACTTTTTGCAGGTGACTATATATGGAGCGCAGTAATTGTTTGTGCTAAAGCATCTGTTTTATGGACTATTCGTGGTTAAAGTTCCAATAAATTTTGATGGCTTGGTACCCAAAAGATAATTCCTTGGCTACCATCTTGATTCTGAAGCACATTTCTATATTAAACTGATAAGTTCTGCTGTCATATATTTATGACGAATGGCAGTAGATCAAAAAACATGTCACGTTTCATCCTTTAATATGAAATGTAGCATTTGTGTGTGAAATGTTGGAGTTGTGAAATTATAGTCTAAGGTTGATTGTTTCAAAGTGACGCAAATGTATCAATTGTCTGTACACTTACATTTCATTGCAACTTGTGAACGTTTTCAGTTGTCACCAATCTAAAAAAGATTGTCAGGTACCGTTGATCTAACAAGATCATTTCATATTGATCCGAAACTGCTGTCATTTGCAATTCATCCGAAAAAGTTATTTACGCTTGGTTGAAGAAAGATTGTCGACATCATTGATCGAAAAGGCCATTTTCAATTCATTCAAAATGATTCTTGTTGGCAACTTATGCATGGTGGACATGCATCCAAATAGAATGTCATCGGCAAAAGAATTTGAATTGATCCTTTATCCAACAAGGTCATTTGAAATCGACGAAAAACTCTTTGTTAGATTAAGAGACAACGGAAAAGTACAGATATTTATTTTGAAATAATTTTTACATAAACCGATGTGTCGATTTGCAAACATTCCAATACAACATGTCAGTTCTCATCCAATTGAACTAATAAGGTTGCAAGTGTTATGTAATAATGGTTTGTCTGGAATTATTCAATCAAAGACATTGTCATTAGCCATTGATTCTCCTGCTAAACTTGTCTTTTGGAGATTCAGCACAGATCCGATTTTCCACTGTCCTGGAAATTGGCAGCCAAGAGTGTCTGACTCCATGGTAGAGTGGTCTCGCTGACCGTCTTGACTCTTGATGTGATCCGCTCCTCAAGATTCGATTCGTGCTCCCACTTGGCTCTGAAGACGGTGATTGACGATGTCCTTCACCGACTCCCACGGCATTCCAAGATCGGATAAAACGGACGCAACCGTATGGACTACTAAGTGCCTCACGTCCACTGGCCATCCATCTTCATGACTGCAGTAGACATATTGTGAGGGTTGGAGAAGAACATGGACCTGGGAGTCTCTGCAGTACCACTCATACTCAGTGGACTGTACTAGATTTAATCTGAAACCAGATCCAAATACAGTAGCTGTCTTCAAACATAACAAATATGTAAAATTAGCTTACTGATCGGTAGACCACAAAACATACATATGTATATCTAAATTTTATATCAGACCTCTTCTACTTAATCAACTAATCGCTTAATATTCAACTTAACTCCAGTTTAAGCACATCTGATCATCTAAACTCAGTATTCTAAAACTGAAATGCTTATAGTTCAAGTGCGTGAGTTGTGGGGGCGCTTCAAGCAGCGTTCTGTAAATTATCGATTGGATGTCATAAGCTATGCTAAAGCAAATATCTGCAGTTTTAACGTTTTCAGAAACAAATTTGATAAATCTACAGAGCAGATTCTACCATCATGAAATGTAAATAATCTTATATAACTAATGTATAAAAACTGCACATTTTTTTACCATGAGGGATAAAATATTCTGCAAATGCTATTCCTAGAAATTCTAAGATTAATGCCGGATCGTCCATTAAAAAATATCAAATCGCACTCCGATAAAGTAAATATGCAGAGATTGTATAAATGATATTCGAATCTATTCATGTTTAATATAGTACATATTTTTAATTACATAATGTCACTCATAAATAACTCAAGCACATTAAGGAAACATTCAGGACTTTTGTCAAAACATGCAAATCTAAAAACACCACAAAAAAATCCGATTTTTAATTGTTTAATTATATTGCAATATTTAGTGCATATCATTAGTGATGATGCATTTTATCATTCCATTTATAATGAAACAATTTGCATGTATAATCGCTAATGTATTGACACATGGCATGACTAACAATGGTAAATATCAACACAGACTGTTGGAATTTACTCTACAAGGGGGAAATTTCTATTCATTCCAATGTTTAATTTCCCTGCAATTATTCGATCGATTAAGCGCGGCTATGGTGTAAATCTCGATGTGGGGAGATTCCCCTCTTCAATTCCCTGTTCTAAGCCTCCCTTGGGCCATGTACCGGCTAGGAGTCAATCTCTGAACTATTTGCTTTCGCGGTATCTCATTGTGGGTTAAGCCTGATTGCTTTATGGCCTTTATCCACTCGTTTTTTTGTCATTTTTTGTGCTAATGCTCCTGTCCAATTAGGCTTAGGAAGCAAGGAGATATGACGAGCATGGGGTGATAAAAATCCAATGTAGTGACGTCGTCTCCCACCATGCACAACCAACGATGGTCTTCACAAACAGGCTGAAACTGTTTAGAAGTCTTTGGAACAGCCTGATTTCCAAATTCCACAGATTTCGAAATGAGTTTTCGGTTTTGTTGAAATGGTAAAGCCAGCTGTGATGCAAGGGTTGAATTCTGCTTCACAAATCCCAGACGTTATTGCTCATCACAGCGTAAACCGATACTGGTTGGTATAACTGAAGTTTTTCTGGTGAGCAACAACACAAAATAAGAACAAAAAAATGTCTTTGGTCACGATGAAAATAAAGTGGCCATTGGTGAAATGATGAAAATTTCAGCTTGGCAACACGTTGGGCTAATGTGCCAGATAGCGTAGTTGTCCGCGATTTAACGAGCGTTAAAACTGATAAAAAGCGCGATATGTTCGACATTTTATGGCTAGCCAAGCTTGCAATCAACACGTCTGGGCATGTGGCAGCTGGGACCGATTCCTGGTCGCTGGAGTTGACCAAAACCGATTGATTATATCGCCACTTCTGACATCCCTCTTCATGGTGCATGGTTCTGGTGAAACAACTCATGAAGACTATGTCAAAAATTCTAGTGTTAAATCGGGGGAGTTTTTGAAGCATGGAAGTTTTGAAGAATTGAAATTTTCTTGTTTTGAAGATTTAGGATGAGTGTTTCTTTAGATTATTGAGTGGGGCAACTCCTACTCTACTTGTCCCATTTCTAGTCATTATTTAGGCCCTCTATAGCCTTAGACCCCTCAATTATTATGTTACTTATCTAATTTTCCCCACACGGAACAGAAATGCATTTACAATGCATTTGCAATCCATTTAAAATGCATATAGATTGAGACACCGAAAATGTATTTCTAAAAATGTAATTAAAAATGCGTTTGGGAATACATTTTGAAATGCATTTTTGGAAATGTATTTCTAAAGGTGGGACTTCACCGCACCAAAAGCAAAAGCAAAAGCAGAGTTTTTGAAAACATGTTGAAAAAGCATGTT
>JAQGAE010003264.1:0-15202 GCA_034696685.1 Julus scandinavius | reverse complement strand
GGATGGGCCTTTCCATGTTCCAACAAATTTTCTGGACACACACTACTTTCCAGAAAAAATGAAGGACGTCTATGAAAGGGGGAGGAGCTAGGGTGTGAATAAATGGACACAGTGTGGATTTTTCAGTGTGGTTTATGGGGGAAGGGCAAGAGTCAATTTTTGCAGAAATTTCGGAGACGACCTTGTTAAATGGCCCCTTGCATGGAACGTGATTTCCAACATTAATAAAAGAATGACTGGCACGACAATCTGTGCATCATTACTTCCACCAGCACAGCCAAGGTAAAACAGTGCTTTATAAATTCGCATTTAGCATTTATCTTATAAACCAACCTCTTCAAATAAAAGCACATTCGAGATAATGCTCTTAAACGGTGAGGCATAAATTACAGAGCAAATATGCTTTTATGCAGGTATCATGCGTAATAATTGCCTATCATGCATAAGTAGATATGGTGAGGAATTTCTTGTGCAATGAAAGCGTATTATAGTAAAGCAGCCTTGATTTATGGTGATATTAACGTGCTATCATGCAGTGCATATGTTAGCATCCCAGCAATTTAGTTCTAGTAAGAAAATCGATCTTAATTACTCAATTACAGGGGCCATATCGCAAAACTCTTTATTTCGGGTTATAAAACTAGAACATCTTGTACGACAAATCCGATTTTTGTGGGTTGTATGGCAAAACATCATTGGTTAAATGATTCCTGAAATGGATGTCATTGAATTTATCGTGGTGTAATTCGTAACTTCGTTAGTTTCTTACCGGTCGATACAAAAGGCATGTGTTTCCATTTGTGTCTTGGATGTTCCGCATCATTTGAGACAAACTTGGATAGATATTTCCCGTTACAATGGACCGGCTCCCATTTCACATAATTAAAGCGGAAAAAGCTTTTTTCTTTCCTTTCTTCGATAACAATACATTTCCAAGAGTGATTCGTAATTTAATGTTGGCATTTGTAGTCAGAAGACGGCATGAACCAATTGCGGCACACAGAGTGTGATATAGGAAACGCCTGTCCAGTCTCTTCGTTAATGTAACCACAGGTATTGTTTTGTAACACGAATCTGCCGGCCCCAGTTACTATTGGAGACCAGGTGTTAATTTTCAAAATGGCCAATCGGTTTTTTGCCAGAATCGTATCAAGGAATGTTTACAATGAGAAACAGCTGTTCTCAAGAAAATTTTAGCATTTCAGGTCGAGTTGTGCATGAATTATTTTTACTTCAATTTATGATCTGTAGTTTTCTAACTTTTATTTTTTACAAACCAAAGTTTAAAAAATAAAAATCAGAATGTTGATACTTTCAATTTTTTCAACTATACCTCTGTGGAGCTTACATTTTTTAATGAAATTTCCTTCGCTAGCCTTTGTGTAGAATAGACAACTTTGGGATAAAATGCCAAAAATCATACATAAAGAAAAATCTGTCTATAGCATCGTCTTCAAATTTCTTGAATATGGGCAATGAGAGATCTAAGCACGTTTAAGTGAGGTATACTGCATATTGGATATCCATTACCATTGCAGAGATAGCAGTTTTCCACATGCAAAGTAAATTGTAATTTCGTTTTACGACCATCCATTCCGCGGTTGGTATGCAAATGTAGAAACATCGCTAGTCTTGATAATAAGCGAATTTTTCAACATAGTAAACAACACCGATTATTTTTAACAAAAGATCAATGTGCCCAATTTAAAACCAATTATCCTCCTTCATTGAGTAGAATCTTAGCTTTCAGATAAAAACAACAAAATGTCATCAATTGATAAGCATTTTTAGTTTCTGCATCATGGTGTATGAATGTCAGACGATGACACTGTATACAAGCTAGATGTTGTATCCAAGCAACATCAGACTAACCACACAAAAAAACATCGAATATATCTAGTCATCTCTTTCTCAGCATCATACATGACAAGACATGCAGCTTTTACTGTTTCATTTCAAATTATTAAGTTCTAGCCATAAGGTCCAAACATGGACACACGTGAGTCGTTTATAGGTTTTCGTTTGGCAAAGAAAACATAATTTGAAACAAAAGTTGCAATAAAAACGACTCAATCATCATTTTGTTTTCTCTCGAAATAGCAGTATATAAGCAAGCCATTCACTTTTTAGAATCCTAAAGGTTAAACCATGCAATCGCCTTGCCGATTTCAATATTGGATTTCTGAATTTGACCTATAAATAGCGTTTTATATTGAGAACGAATGATAAGAATTCTTAGTCATAGACCACCGTCTGTTGGGCCCCATATAAGGAACAAAAAACCTTCCGCATGGCAAGCATACTGTCAGTAGAGGTGGTACACAAAATATAGTCAATAAAAATTCATGCAAAAGTTTTCGTAAGCCGTTGCACAACCTCGTAAGCCGATTCACCGCCATTAGTCGTAACGCTTCCGTTTCACCGTTGCTGCTTAAATTGCACCCTAATATCGAAAACAAAGACGTCACATGTTTTGAAATACTTATATTTGTAAGCTGTGCAAAATGAAAATATCCTAACAATTTACCATTTCGCAAATGCCATATTCAGAGTAAATGTATCAATCAAGCTAAACATACCTTAAGTGGAAATAAATTGTATCACAAACGAACAATATAAATCACTCTAATTTACTGTAGGCTATATACACATTTATTTCCCTCAATATTGATTGTCTCGCAATTTTACCTGACCTCTAAACAATGCGTGCCATTAGCTTCATTTTATTCATTATTGTTCATATTAGCAAAAAGTTATAAATGTTATTAGAAACATTTCAGCACGAAAATCTATACCATACACAACCGCCATTGCTGATAATACTTTTTTTTATTCTCCTTATCGTTAATCTTCATCAACCTTAATTAAATTCAAGCCTTAGACTCATTTAAAGTAAATGTTTAGAAAGAGGGATATTTTTTTTCTGAATGTTTGCTAAAAATAGGCGTAAAATTTTCACAGTCACGTTTTAATTCTAAACAAACAAAGGCGAAATTTTAATTCCATAATATAATGTTGTGAAAATAAATTATAACGTTGCTTTATTAATTGAAACTAGGCATTCACGTCGTATTTGAACAAACTGGCTGGTTTTTACCTTACAGAATCTCTTCACTGCATATGCAAGTTAAGCGGTAGTATAGTTCTGCAATAATGCTTACAGAAGATGTAGGATCTTTTACATACAAGTAGTCCACAATAAGGTTGCTAAGGGGCCGTGCATATATATTATATCTAATTAAAACTGACTTTTAATGCCTACTTCCACCCCTATACGCATGCAACCTTTCATGCAACCTAGCAATGAGTATGGAAGGATCCACTAGTATTTTCTTCCATGCAACGTTCGAAAAGTTCCTAAAAATGTCTTTTCCAACGAACTATGAAGAAAGTCGACCTCTTTTCTATGCATTTCTAAAAACGCAATTTTTTTTTTATTAAATGTTACATAGTAAAAACCTCTCTTTTATAAAATTTGCAAAAAGTATCTATATGAAGACAGAAAAAAATGCGTTTTACCTTCTGCTGCATTTTGTTTAATGTTATTAATACAACTACTTTGTTGTGGTTATAATTTTATTTCAGATATTACAAGTACTGTTCATGCCATTTTCTAAGCAATCCATTGACCTCCCTAAGAGGGTGAAGACTGGATTAGAAAATAAGAAAACTATTAAGGATAACGGGAGATGGCAGAAGATGCAAAAACCCTCTCTAAAAGTTTCTACAGTTTTAGGGTCATTGTTATGGCGCAAAAGAACGTAATTTTCTTAAGATGCTGTTGCCATGCGAGGATGTGAATGGATCACAAGATGGCTAAGATAACATAAAAACCGAACAACTTGCAATGAATTTCTTAAGATGTAACGCAAACCTGTCCACCAATCCTCCAAAACGATGAACAATAGAGGTGTGCAAAGTATGTAATTTGTACAAGAGTGTTGAATTTGTTATTCGGTGCTTTGACCTGAATAACCATAACCAGTTGTTCATGAACTGCTGGACAATGGCATGGAAGTTCATAGACGAGTAAAACTGGTATGTTGTAACATGCATGGACGCTTTTCCAACATCTATCAACTATGCAGATCATCATTTGTCTGCATTCCCCTCCGCCATAATTCAACATTGTCAGTTTTTATTTTACAATTTGTATGTTTTCCATGATCTATATGGAGCATCTTACAGTTATGTCTATAGCATGAAAATGTACCAGTCATAACTTTTCGCTGACAGCGTGGAATTCGAGTGCACAATGAAATGGTTTATGATATATGCAACTTTGAAAATAATGTGCCTCATATTTGCAATTACGTATGATAATAACCTGTTTTATCTGCAAATTACAACCTAATTCCAAATTTCGTTTTCTGTACACCGAGGGAAAGTTATGAAGGTTCAAAGTCGTATATAATGAAATTGTCTAGCACAAATTGTATTTCATTTTATATATTACCACATTTTTACAATGACATCATCACATGACCATTTACAAATGTATTTATCGCATGCATGTTACGTGCTGGAAAGTACGTGCTGAAACTTAGCATATTCAAAGTGATTAAAGTTAAGCATTGATCGATAATTCAAAACGAAATGCATGCTGTTGTTCACAAAAGGTTTTTACTTGTGTTTCAAAATGCTCGTTCCATGGCAATAGAAGGGGACAAAACAACCCGCATTTACCAACTGAATACATTAAAGTAAAAATAATTACAAATGCAACTTGATAATGCAAACCATTCCGAAAATATTGATTTCCAGTAAGATGTGATGTGTGCACACGTCACTCAACACATTTACAGAGGAAATCATTACACCAAAGTAATTAAATTAAACAACATACTAGAACAAATTAGCGTATACATGGATAGTCAATATGTTGTTTCCCCAAATAACTGAAATTGAAATTGCATATGACGAAGAAATGACAGGATTTAAAACCATTAAGTCATATGTACAGACTATACAGTTCAAATGTTTACAATTTTTTTTTCAGTTTAATACTCTTATAAATGTCACGTTACTCTTAACTTACGTTTGCGATGGATAAGTTGGTTTCAGAATCTCTTTTATCAACAAGATAGCGCAGGAAAAATTTGGAATATTGTAAATTCTCAATCCAGTGGCATTCCCTGGTGATGCTGATGCCATCTATAAAGCTGATGGATTCCTTCTAAAGGATGCCATATATTAATTCGTCAAATAGCTACAAATCATTACACCAAAGTAATTCAAATTAAACAACCTACAAGAACAAATTAGCGTACATGGGGGCAGGGAATCAGAAGCCCCAGGGGGTGCCTAAGAGGGCACCTAAAGTATTTAAATGGATTCTCTCCAAATCTATTTCAAATGTCAATGAATGACATTTGACCCTCTTCTTTAAACTCTTACCATGGTTTAGAAAGGACAATATTTGGTGGATTTTACCATTGGTCAACTACTTAATCGACTGTTAAATTTTCATTCGATTCTAAGGATATAATAACATATACAAGAGCGAACCAACACTGAACAAAAATTCCATGAAACTCACTTTCTGAGTAAGGGGAAGGGGAGCAACCACGCCAAAGGGGCGCTCAAAGTATTAAAATGGATTTGTTGTATTATATATTAAACTCATTGTTGAAACTTGATACATACACTTATTTTAAGTAACACAATACAAACAATGTTATTTTCCAGATACCAGTGGGGGAGGGCCTCAGATTTGGGTGTTTTGCCCTGGGCGCCAAATATCCTCGCTACACCACTGGTTACTCTAACAGTACATTTGCGATAAATAAGTTGGGTTTCAGAATCTCTTATCAACAAGATAGCGTAAAGAAAAATTTGGAATATTGTAAATTCTCAATGCAGTGTCATTCCCTGGTGATGCTGATGCCATCTATAAAGCTGATGGATACCTTGTAAAGGATGCCAATTCGTGAAATGGCTACAATCTGGCACAGTACAACTCTCGGGACCATAAATCCACAAACGTGAATCAGCAATGGGAGTTGAATTACGAACGCAGACGATTAGGAATCATTTAATTCAGGCAAACATCGTAAACACGTCATTTCTGGGTAGTGAAGCATCGCCTTTAATATTTTCCGCTTGACGTCATCATCAAAAGTAGCCTAATTTGAGATGATCACTATTTCACTCGAACATCGTGTGTGACAGTCAGGTTCAATCCAAGAACCAATCGATTCCCGCATAACAGCATGTAATGTAGGGCACGTATTCACGATGCGGAGATCACCATCCCATTAAGGTTGCACAATTTCCAACAATTTTGAATATCCTATATACCTACTATATATACCACCAGTAAGAAATCAATGGAATGATTAACTTTCATTAATACCTTTTTAGGTGCCTACGCATGTCTCATTTTTAAAGCCTTGGCAGGCGAGGAGAAACTTTGGCTAACAATTTATGCGCGACAAAAGCCTCTTTCATAGCAAAGAAAATGTGAAAGAAGCACGGATTACATTCAGGTTAATGTGATTAACTGTTCTTCAGTGATTATGAACAGTCCAACGCACAATATAAAACGTGTAGGAAGAGTGGGAGGACAATGACAAAAATGACTAACAGCATCACATGCATTGAAAATTTGCACACACACATACAAAAAAATCGCATTATCTTTTTTTAAATCCTCAATATAAACACACCGAAAGTGCAAATATCTTTTAGACATACGACCTTTTTGAAAGAGAATAAAATGAGATTCTTGGCATCCTGTGCTGTGAGATTTAAAAAACATGAGTGTAGGCGTTTTAGGACAAAAAGCTCCGTGAGATTCTTCAACCTGCTGTTCCTGTTTTATTACATCTACTTAATAATTTTTAAGCACTTGCATCCGCCATGGCTAAGGAACCATCTTGCACAAAAGATGAAGGAAAAAGAAAGTGACTTTTTTGTGTTGAACAAAATCAGGAAACAATTCCAAATTTCACATAAATAAAATGGTAGAAACAGCACAAAAAATATTTGTCAATAATCTCTTGTTTATAAATCCTCTTCTTCGAAGGATTCTTAAAGCTTAACAATCCTGGGCTGACCACAACATGCAGCATAAAACTAGGTCAAATTATCTCCGAGGATAATTCTGAAAGGGTTTATATATTAAACAGGTTCGCAGAGCTTTTAAGATACACGATGAAGACAGTTTACAAAACCACATAATTGGATTATCTCACACGATGGTGCGGAGCATTTATCGGGATTTGACATCAAATCACAGGATGCCAAGAGCTGTTATCCTAACTTTTCACTAACTTGCAGCTCTAGCTAGAACTCTGCACTTGTATGTTTGCAACAGAATTTTGAGATTGCAACAACACTATCAGCTTTAGTTGAATTTGCAAATTTTATGCTAATAGTTAATGGCCGCGGAATTCGGATTTTGCCGAATAAATTAAAACTTCTTTTTCAAATCCGGTGTTAAAGCAATGTTCTTACACAGCTGCAAATGCTTAAGTGTGCTTTTTAAAATAATTATATTCATAAATACAGTAATTTTCTTGTGTTCATGCACATATACTTAGACAAGCAGGCAACATTTTGCAATTAACTCTGTTTTAACGTATAATTGTTCATTTTAATATAGTTGCTGAATGTCTAAGAATCAGTTTATATATAGTTTTCAGCAGAACTGGAATATTAAAAAATGTGTTACGAACAGTGCTTGAAACAGCTCGTGTGCAATAGCATAAATAACTGAATTTTTCAAATTTTGTTCCTCAAGTTTTCATAATAGCTCTATTTCATAAAGCCATGTGACATAAATCTTCAGTGGCTAATAAATTCATGTTTCATCAAAATTTCATAAAAAAAGTCTATGACGAAATGTGCATAAAATCAATTAAAAATTAAGCTTCATATGGAGTTTAAGGCCTAAGTAAACTCCCGCGTGTAAAATATTGATGGCCATATTTTTCTAGTTATCAAATTCGGGCCATTTATTAAGCACGTCCTCAAGAGAGGGTAGAGGGGGTCTGCTGGTATGTGGACACCATGTGGACAGGGGGAAGGGAGAAGGCCATCCCTGGTGAAAAAAACAATAGAAACCAATAGAGATTTCTATTGTTATTTGGACACTTTATTGATTTTAATTGTTTTCTATGGTTTAGCTGTATTGATTGAACAATAGAAAACAATAGAAAACCAATAGAAAACAACGTTCCAAATAACAACAGAAATCTGTATTGCTTTTTTCACCAGGGATTATTGACATTTTCAGTTTTTGGATTTTCTGTTTAATTGGAGTTTTAATGGTTAGTGAAAGGGGAAATATATACACCAGAAGAAATGTGTCCCCAGTATTTAAGGATGGGTCTTTATGTGTTGCATCAAATTTTCTGGACACCCTACTTTTCAAAAATATTAAAGACGTCTATAGGGGTGCCTTGACACAATGTGGACAAGGGGTGGGGGTGTCAATTTTTGAAGGAATTTCGTTGATATTCTTTTTTGAATGGCCCTATAGGTGTTCACTTTTTCTTTAAAGCAAGAGTTTTCCTAAAAACACATTAATAAGAATAAAAAGCATTTTAATTTAAACCTAGGAAAGGGTAACCAATGAGAAAATAGGCATGACAAAAAAATGTAATCAATGACACGCTAATTCGTTCTTGTTGTTAGTTGATTATCAAATGGCAAAAGAAATTTTCCGCTTTAATGAGTCTGGCATTCGATCATGTTGCCAATAATTTATTTACGAGCATCGCTGTGGTAACGAAGAGAATTGAAATACAGTAATCACTTCCTGATATTTATTCTGTGTCAACAAGGCATGAATTATAAAATGTCCTCGCGTGGCTATACTGTATTATATTTGAAGCAGAATTGCATATGGCCGCCATATGAGTGCAGATGCCATTGCATACAGCCAAACGACAGCCGATAAATGTTCTCTGCAATGTAGGTCACGACAACAAAGGAGCAAGAAGTATTGAACTTGAAATGCAGGCCTTTTTCAAGCGCCATGTTCCCCAAAGGCCATCAACGAAGCCGGTGAATTATTCAAGAGTTCACATGCCTAATTAATTGTCCAGTTTAAAGCGGATATTAATCATTTGAATTTGTCCAAAGAAATTGTCCACCACATGCTTTTCTGGCATGATAAAGATGAACGACTCTACCAAACGAATCTGGAAGCCATTTTTCAGAGCTAACAAAACAACAAAATGCAATATGTATTACTTGAGTTTTTGTAGCAATTGTTTACGTTTCAAATTCTATGCAATTACAGGAAAGCTGATTTCCAATATTTCATATCATGCTGATATGTGCTTACACAAATAGCTGTAATTCAGAATACAAAACTAACTAAAGTAGTGTATATTAAAAATCTCTTGGCATAAAGTGCATTTATATTGAATAAAACTAAAAAGTTCAGGACATTGACTACATAAAGCACAGGAAGACAGACAGACAGTCTTGTAGGAAGCACTACTAAAGAGTAATGTTCTCGTTTTGGCGACTATTCAAGGTCATATTCCAACGGTCTGCATGCCATAGATATAGACTAACTCTATTCTGCCACTAAGAGCTCAGATCTGAATTATTCTGCAAATCACCCGTTATTAAAACGTCGACGTCCTCCCCAAACTGACAGTTTAATTTCGGAAAAATACCACACAAAATGCCATCGTTTCATAAAAGATCCAATACGTGCGTATCTTATTACGTATTCATAATATCGTATTCGATATTTAGCCATCTAATTACGTAGCAGCTTAGATTTCTTCCACCTCGGCAAATTATTAACCTGCATTTTCACTTGGCGTATATACTATATTGATTTGCAATAGTTGCGCTCATATTTCAGCTCTGCTATAGCAAAAATCAATTAGCCCAGAGTTCATTTCACACGTGATTGTGCATTCTCACGTGCTTCGTAAGCGTCACGAATTGCATTACTATCCAGCAGTAAGCAGCCTATAATGCACAAAAACAGCCATCATTAACTGCTTTTGTACCATAACCATTTCCAATGAATTTGATTTCATCAAAGGTGAAGGATGATTAGACATTACCAAGTTCCAACAAATTTTCGCTCAATATCGATCTAAGCAATTAGTCGTTTAGTCCGGTTACGAGTTTCACAGCACCATAAATGAATCTAGACCAAAAACACCTTTTTCTAACAAAAGCTTATGGTCATTCCCAACGGGATAGCCATCAATATTTCGTCGAACCATCAAGCGCTGCGATCGATTACATTAATCATTCCTCAAATAGAGTTGTACCAAAACCCATCATTAACCAGCCTATATAATGTGCGTTAGCTTTCCAACTACAATTCCATCATGCATGGCTTGCCAGCTTGTTTATTGTTCGATCTACCAAAGCAAGAGTTATAACCAGAGTTTAATTAAGAGTTGCTGTTTGAACAATAAGATTTCTGTCAAGTTCAAGACCGGCACTGTCGAGGAATTGTTGATGTTTAGTCTGACTGTATAACATTTGTTTCCTTAATACGCATCAGTTCTGTACCCTGAATTGGGCCTAGATTTAGTTTTCAATTTTATTGGACATATCCTTGGCTGCCATATCTTAGTAACAAAACACCTCATGGCCAAGTTCACTTGTCGATACTTCAAAATCAGGATTAAAACCATCCAGTTACCGATGAATATTAACAACTGCTGAATTCCCCCACATGTACCTGGCGACAATACCAGTCATGCGTCCTACTTTTCAATGGAATAAATGCGCAAAGAATCCCCCGAGTTCCACATCATTCTTCCCAAAAGCTTGAAATGTGCCCTGCATCAAACCGTGTCAAGCCATTAGGGCACAGCAAGCAGCCCTATAGTTCATATATTCATTATACGCAATTTTCGTCGACATTTCACTAAGGTGGCCTTCATATTCGCCTTCGATCAAATTAACCACAAATTTCGCTGCGGCAAAACTAAAAGACAACATGAGACTCCAATAACATTTGGTCTACACAACACCGGGAATTGGTCATAGTCCCAAAGCAGCCACACCTCCAAATCTCATTCCCCCATCCCAACATCGCACTTACCATGGTGGTGGTGTAGGTGGTGACGACTGCAGGAAGATGTCAGTCGTCTGTGATTCGATATCCTGATTGAAAAGCGTGAGATTCCTGGATAATCCGGAGAGGATTAGATAGGAAGCCTAAGGAAGGACACAGTGAAACACTCCGGGTACATGACGGGCAAAACGAAACGTTGGAAGACTGAATAGAGCGCGTAAATCCGCAGCGGTACGCTGTGTGGGCCCGATGAGCATCGAATGGCAAATCCGGCGAGGGCGGATGCGTTCCGCGAGAAGCACTGTTTTTTTTTCTCCAAAAAATCGATCCGAATCCGCGTTCGTGTGGGAGGCTGGAGATCTATCGGAATGAAGTGCGGCAGATCCGAAGACGACCGCCGCTAGCAGGCGGAGTACGCAGCCGCGCAGCAACGGTGTTCATTCCCACGCTTCCGACAGAGTGGAAAAAGGAAGAATGGCTGCTGGAGCAAGCAAGGGTTCCAGAAGGGACGACGATGCGGATGTTGGCCGCAAGTGGAAGCCGACCAATGAAGGGCGAGGAGGATGGCGAAGGCTGGAAGATCTTCGGAAGAAGCTGCAGCGACGAACGACCGCCGACCGGGCGCATTGTGGTCGAGGTGCGCCAGAAAACCAAGATAGGAGCGAGTGTGTATACGAGCGATCGGCGACAAAATCAATGTGCGGCGCGGGAAAATGCATACTTCCCTCGACACGCTGCAAGGGCCGGTGAAAGGCGCTGAACCATGCGCCGACGACCAAATGGGCCAAAATCAACTTGAGAGGTGGAGAGGTGAGAGTTTAGAATGATGGTCAATGCGCTTTTTTTTTTAGAGAATGCGCCGCAGAATATATCAACAATAGATTGTAGCTTTATTCGCTATAGATGCCAATGAAAATTGTGGCTTTCAAAATCCATCTTGCAATAGTTAAAAAGGGGATTTGCATTTTAAATGCACGTGGATGACGACTTGGACTGTATTCCGAAATGCATGTGGATTTACTTCTGAGATGTATTCCGAAATACATGTGGATAAAGACCTGCGTTGAATTTCATATTGCATGTTTATTTACTTCTGAAATGTATTCCGAAATGCATGTGGATGAAGACCTGCATTACATCTTTGCATTGCCTTTTATATTGCATGTTGAGTTACTTCTGAGATGTATTCCGAAATACATGTGGATGAAGACCTGCATTGCATCATTGCATTGCATTTTATATTGCATGTTGATTTACTTCTGAGATGTATTCCGAAATACATGTGGATAAAGACCTGCGTTGAATTTCAGATTGCATATTTATTTACTTCTGAGATGCATTCTGAAATATACGTGGATAAAAGACCTGCGTTGAATTTTACAATGCATGTTTATTTACTTCTCAGCTGTATTCAGAACATGTGGATGAAGACCTGCAAGCATTTTACATGCATTTCATGTACTGAACTGTATTCCGAAATGCATGCATTTTACATACATTTCATGTTCTGAACTGTATTCCGAAATGCATGTAGATTTAGTTCTGAGATGTATTCCGAAATGAATGTAGATTGAGGTCTGCGATTTAAACATTTAGTCGTAGTTAAAAAAAGAATTCCAAAATGCAAGCTAAGTGAAGCAGAGAATGTATTTTTAAAATACGTGTGAATGAAAGCTTGTAATGCATTTCAAAATACATTTAGACTTATAATGATAATATATTCCTGGGATGCACCTAAAAATACATGTAGGTTATACATTATGTATAGCTGGAAACATTGAGGTGTACTCTACTGCAGAACGCTGTTGAATGAATACTAAATGCCACATTTATGTACATTACATCTTTGCACTGTCAATGTGGAGTAAGGCTTCTCAAAAATATGAATTTTGATATTTTTTTATCGAAATGCATTTTAGCATTTCTGTAAAATTTACGGTTTTTCCGCTATGAGGTTCAGCCAAATCCAATGTAATATTAATACAATGCTGACGCAAATGTTAGAGAAAAAATTGTTTCGACGTTTGGTCAGTTAGGCTTTAAGATGGTCATAAAGCAAATACGCTCGTTCCAACAGCTGTAAATCTTCGAAACGTGATCCTGTTTTCGATTAATGAATAATAATGAACAGTGAATAAAGTAAAATGATTCACTTCGTTAGACATCGTCGCACAAATTAGGTTTAAAAATAAATAAATTATTCGTTCATTATTGAAGAATAGTTATCCGGTTTACGAAAAAAAATGTATAGCGAAACGTAGCGTCATTTACAGTTAATTAAAAATTCGGTAAAACGTTTCTTAGATTCAATAAACATAATATATATACCCTCATTTTTATGCAAGTATATATATGCGTCGAATTAAGAATTCATATGTTCTATATTTAGAAGTTAGCATCCTTTTAATAATAGTATAGAAGAGTTTAACGTCAAATACCGTGCCCTGATAACTTAATCGACTATAGTTATAAAAAAATATGAGTAAATCATTAGATCTAAATGTATTATCATATGCATAGCCGATGAAAGGATGGCAAATGTGTTTAAAAATCGATACCGTGACAACCAAGTGAGCATCTTCAAACGCCATCGTTTAACGATGGTGGTGATATTAAACGCAGCTGTATTGCATGCAACTACTCATCCCAAAATCTAATGTGGGATGGCCACAAAACATGATCGAGGGAACATGGAAAGGGTGTTTCTACATAGTTTCCTGTGGGATGCTGCTGTGAAGTGTTATTCTCCCAACGCCGTCGTTAGCATGAAATGTTAATGATATCTGTGGACATGTTTAAGCATCGTTGATGAAGGAGGATTCCAAAATTCATGGATGGTTACTTCACTCCGGCACAGTTGGTGTCATCGACGTGCACAAAGTATCAGATTGTGATGATCGGAGGGGAAAAATCAAAGGTCTGTTACGGTTTGTAACCGCAAATCTCACGAGGACAGTGTGTTGAATCCAAGCAGTATAAATGGAACCTCTCAGATGATTTATTCTGTAATGACAGTTGAGTAGATGTACCAAGCGCTTGTCACAAGTACTCAACGTGCGCTCTTTTCACAAAATCAGCAAAGTGCCGACAGGAAAAAAACATGGAAAATATCCTTCTTGGTACAATAGTTTTGCAGAAATAAATCACAGAATAAATACGCAGATATTTTGCTATCTTTTTAGAAAGCCATCAGATTTAAACTATAAGTGCTATTAGTAGATGTGCAAAAACATTCTGGCTGACTATCACACATTTGCATTTCAAGAACATTAATTAGAATGCGACCAATGACTCTTCATCCCGAATCCACAATTAGCGACCCTTTTAATCCACAAAAGTAATTAACAGAAATTGTTGAAAAGAACAAAAGTTGATTTTCACATCTGAAGCCCACTTTTATTTCCACGCCAAACTGCCAAAAATGTTTCAGCAAGTCCTTACAAAAACAACGTATATTCCGTACCTTTGCCCACTGCACTTTTACAACCCTTTAGTGGAATTGACATGAGCATTGACATTTATTGCTTTCTACTAATGAGTTGTAAAAGTGCCGAGAGCAAATGCAATGTATACAATGTTTATCGTGAGTTTTTTATTACATGGTATCTGTTTAATATGCATATTCAAAATACGAAACAAATGGATAATTGAGAATACCCCTGCACCGAATGTAAGGACATATACATGTAAGTATATGCATGATCATACAATGTATGTGACCATGTATGTCTTTGCATGGTCAAGTGTATATGTGTGCACATGGTCATATGGGTATTTGTATATGTATGTAAACATATCTGTCCATACATGAATATAGTATGTAGTTATGTACATACAATTGAATATACGAACAAATTGCTAATATATCGTAGTACAGTAGAACCTCTCTAAAAGCAAACTCTTGGGACTGGTGAAAAATATGCTTTTAGACTGGTTCTACTGGATATAACACCTGAATATGTAGATGTTTTACATACTGTGATTCCATTATGGCTCATCGATGGCTAACTAAGGTTCAGATCTGGGTAAAAATTGGCCAAATATGATTCACATGTGGCCCACATAAGGCCCCTAAAGATTTTTTACCCGCAAAGAAAAATACTACACTCATTTTTTAAAAAAAATCATAGCCAATTTCATTGGCTTTTCATGGTAGACTACAAATTGATGGAGTAGGATAAACAAACAATCTCC
>JAQGAE010003263.1:0-15204 GCA_034696685.1 Julus scandinavius | reverse complement strand
AGAAAATTGCATGTTTAATTTTTTTTTATGGCATTTTATGTGCATTTCAATGGTCTGAAGATGGCGTGTGTTGTTCCTGTTCTGCCTTTACTCTCTGCATGTGGTGGTAGAAATGGTATTCTTCAATATGTTTGTATCCTTATGATCATTAGTGATGGAATTATATACATCTTTCATTGTTTGGAAATGTAGGACAAGAAGTTCAATTTTTAAATTTGGTTTGAAAGAAACTGGAGAAGAAAAAAAATGGTTGCCATTGTCGGCGTCGCTTGATAGAAATATTAAATTTCATAATGCTAGACATTGGATAATATGCATTCGTTTGGCAACTACTGGAATAGTTATTCTTCCCAAATGTCAGTTTCTTTTAATGATAGTTTCTGTTGCGTGTCGATGTTGACAAGGTCTGTTGTGAGGTTCAATTAAATCTTGCATATATGGTTAGATGGTTTTCCCTGTTTGAAAGCACTAAATGATTATACGAAAACAATGCGTTTTATGTAATATATTCTTGAAATTAGCAAGATGGGAATTGCCATGGATTATAAGCTCGAGGCAGTAATAATGAACAATAGGCTATATACCTATCTGTTGCAACGCAGTTACAAACATGGCGATGTTGTAAAAACATTTTCGTTTTGCCAAATCTAACAGTTTGCAATAAATTTAAGTTTGGCTTTCATTGTAAATACCTGGTTATTTTTAAAAAAACAGTATGGAAAGTTAGTGCTAATGTCATGAAAGTTGAAAAAGAAATAGGGATGTTACGAATCTCACGAAAGTGCTTACTTTGCCGAATTGTTCTTTAGTAGTTTGGCTCCTGTGATCAAGCACAATAAATTCATGAGAATTTAGTGAAAAGGGTACAGAAAACACGTTTCTTTGTTTGGCGAACTGTCAAAACCTCTTGTATTTTAAGTTGACACTGTGACCTAAAGATGTGCTTCATCTTTAAAAATTCTTAGGCCTACTTGAGTTGCCATTGGTAGTTGAGTAGTTTTCCCGGATTTTTTTGTTGGAATGGGTGAAATATACACTGAAGTAGCTACATTTAAATTTAAGTCTAGTCTCGTTTTCCAACTTCTAGAAATAGCGACTTTACCCAGTCTCTGCTGAGATTTCTTCATATTTATTCCTGGAACTTCACCCACGCATTCGTTAGATTTTTTGAATTATTGGCCATTGGCTGTGATTTAATGCAGTATCTTAGAATCGATGACATTTCCTTTATTTTCACATTAATTATTTTTAAAACCACATATGTCCATTTTTGAAGTTAATGGATTTTTAGTATTTAAAAAAACAATGCAACAACACTTTGTATTTAAACCTGTTTACTACTTTCGGATTAATGATTTATGGCGAGCTAACTGGCTACATTATTTATGCTACAGGCTGTATTTTCAACGAGGAATTTTTGTTAAACATTTGTAACGATAAATATTGAGTGGCAACGAGATGGAAAAATATTTTCAAAACTTAAATTCCAGCATGTAGATATCTTAATCAAAGTCTTGTTGTCATCGACATGGTCATTTTGTCAGATGAGTTGTAATGTGTGTTATATGTCGTGGTTTCGACTAATCGCAAGCCAGCGTTGATGCAAGTTTATAATCCTGTGTTGAGGTTTTTGTTTATTGAAAATCCTTGTTGTATTCCACATGACTTTTGGACATTTCAACACCGTGACCCCAATAGAGCCAACGCCGCCTACATTTTTCGCTTTGACGCCAAGTCATTTCTTGGCATTTCTGTCGTTTTTTCTTCTAAGAAGGCTTGCTTTGCATGGAGAGCTAAGATAAAAATTCGTTAAAAGCCCTCTTGCACACATTCTTGTCTTTTTTGTTTTGCGATTTAAATTGATGAATTAATGAGATTACATTTTTGGAGTTTTTATTTTGTCATGATAAATCACTAGTCATTGCGTTGACAAGTGATTGACGGCAAACAACTTTTTCAATGCATATCCCGTTTAAGAGGTGGCTCAACTTTTTAAATTTGCCTCCCCCAGTGTCCTTTTCTCTATCTACATGCTAGACGAAAAGGAGGTTTCAACCATGGAAAATTATGAAAAATGCATGGCCTGCCTGCCTGCCAACCGGAATTTCTGTATTCATGCAATAATTTAAATTTTTTGAATTTCAGTTCAATTTTGTGGGAAGGATTTTAGGCCCTCGTGGTATGACAGCTAAACAGCTAGAACAAGAAACTGGATGCAAAATCATGGTTCGAGGACGGGGCTCAATGAGGGATAAGAAAAAGGTAAGACTTTTTTCTGCTCTAGTGACGTTACATATTTTGTGTAGTGCATGCATGTGCTAGTAAGCTTTAACTTTGCATTATGTTGCTTTAAATTTACATTCTATGGTGAAAGTCATTGACATTTTAAAATGTATGTTTTGCCATATTGACTAACAATCTGCAAATTTAAATGTTATATTTGTTATAATGCATGTATGCAAGTTCATAACTTTCTAATGTCAGAATTCGAAGAAATTGTAAGTAATATCGCAGACAAATTACTAATGTTTGCATTGTTTGACTTAAATATTCAATGTTACAGGGCAAATGATGCTTAAGTTTTCTTTTATTGCATTGGTGATTTTAGAACTGAGCAGTGTTCTTATTTTAAAATTTCTAAGATATTTTGTTGTTACTATCCAGATAACAATGCTGGTTGGCATTGAGCTTAAATGCTCAAGGTTTGTCTGTGATTCCAGCTGCTTTTGCTGTCATTCGTTAATTATTCAAGTTGTAACTACAAGTTGATGGCGTGCAGATAACTTGATTACTTTTGGAATATCTTGCTGTTTTAGCACTGAACGCGAAAAGCTAGTAGTTCCAGCCGAAAAATCAGTACCGTGCTCATGCGCACATTCACTTCCGCTGAAATCTGCGTTTCCGGCTGCAGCTACTAGCTTCTAGGGCGAAGGAGATTATCTGGCTCTTTTCAGCCCCCCTCTTTTTATCGTTGTTAAAAATGGGGTTCTTTAAAAAAAATTTTTTTTAAAATTGGCAGTTTTTAAGAAAACAAAAGGCGTCTAACTGTAGTGCTTAAAGTTTAAATTACAGTCTCATGTTCTATCATTTTTGTGCATCGCGGGTACTTTTCTACTTGATAAGCTTTTAATCTATATAATAATAATATCGGTGAGAGTGCTTTTATTTTCACGTAGGGTTGTTGTAATAGTGTTTAAGCATCTTCTGAAATACCTGCAAACCCTGCAGTAAATGTGATGGGTTTTCATTCTCAACCGTAATTATGCTTGACTAATACCAGTTCTTTTTGCACGCTTGCCTTTGGAATCTTCTTATACTCTAATAATCCAAGCAGCCATTGGTGTAAGTACCATGATAACAATTTTAAGAGGCCATCATTAGTCCTTTTTTCGTTTGTGCTTTCTACATGTTTAGGCGAGAAATGGGATTGAGAAATTTCCCGATTGTTTTTCATGGTAACTTTTTTTTATGGAAAATTTGCTGTTTTTTTTTTTAAAGTTGCATATTTGGAAATCGAGAGGGAAAAGAAGGTATCCCCATATCAATCAGCAATTTTTATTGCATGTAATTTAAAATAATTTGTAACATATCACGTTGTAACTAATGTTTAGTAACTACAATATGTTGCTCCTTCAATGATCAGTTACCGATGTTGAATCGTCTTCTAAGAACTAAATTATGGTCAGGAAGTGAAGCTTTAATCAAATCAAATTTTATATTCTTCAATCTCATTTTACCAACTTTGCAAGTTTCTGGTCCCTTTACGGTAACTTGTGCATCTATTTAAGTGTTGTAAAAGTTCTCATGGCGATGAGCTTTCCAGAACTCAGTGTGCTGATGTCCTTTGGTGGAAGGACAGGAGGAAGTTTTAAGGTTATTTAGTATGCGTGTGTTTCACCAAATACGAGCTTGTACATTGTTTTCATTATACAAATCTAGGAAGAGCAGAATCGGGGTAAACCGAACTGGGAACATCTCAACGACGAGTTGCACGTGCTCATCACGGTAGAAGATTCAGCTAACCGAGCAATTATGAAATTGGCTAGAGCTGTTGAAGAAATCAAGAAGTTATTGGTGCCTGCAGTAAGTCGAATGCCATTTTTGTTTTGAATGTGGACGTGTTGAAAAGTAGCCATTTCGGAACCGCAATCATTTTATGTGTGGTTTGTCCGATTAGTTTTCTTTGGTCCACTATAAATTCTGCCGGGGAACAAATCACCACTAATGACGATCGATTATGTTGAATTTATAATGCACGTGTGGTGCGTGCACCAATATATCGATTCGTGAACTTAATTTTCTGATTAACATTCAAGGTTTTTCGATTTATTAACGAAATCAATGTCGAAGTGTGATTGCTAAGGTGGAGTCAAAAGTGGAAGTTTGGAACTTTTTTTTTTTTAATATTGAAAAGTTAGGTCTGACCAGTTTTGCAAGGTTATTCACATTTTTTTTCTCCCAGTCTCTCCCACCACTTTTTGTTTCGATTACAGATTTCATGCTCGATTTGTCCGATTAACACTACGCCACTATTGAAATTTTAATTTTCCAATGCGCGTGCCTACGTTAACATGTCCCGAGCCTGGTTTAACTTCGTGGCACCTTAATTTAAAGTGACGGCTCCCATTTTAACAAGTTTTTACGTGATGTAAGCCGATGATGGCTTTGTCGTTTATTTTTCTCGTGCACATCCGATTAAGTTTGGCCAATGGCCAGTGCTCGGCATCACCCCACCGAGAAGTGCTTCTAACTTGTTGCAATTGAATAAGTAATGTGTATGCCATTGTCCCAAAAAGTCGTAATGGCAATGAAGATGTCCGTTCGATTCATCACTTTTGACATGTAGAAATATTGATGATGCTGGATATTAATAATTACTGGCAAAATTCAATGTCAATTGTTGGCGATAATGCCGAAATGAGCGGTGTCACAATCTAAGAATTGCAGGAAGGGTACCTAAGCCCAATGCGGAATAAGGTTTTGTTTTTTTAACCACTTGCTTTCATTTTCGTTTTCAGGCTGATGGAGAAGATGAACTTAAAAAGCGACAGCTAATGGAATTGGCCATCATCAATGGCACCTACAGAGACAGCAGTGCAAAGCTTTCCACGCGTAAGTTGGAAGATTCGTTGTCTAATGAATGCTTATTTTGTAAATTAGTATCTGGGCCACCAAGTTCAGATTGCCAGCTTTTGGAATTCTTCCCGAGAAAAGGGGCTGGCTTTCTGTTGAAATTTGTACAACGTTTGGCGATGGTAGTCGGACTACCAAAAAGTTTGAGTTCGTTGTAATTGCGTTTGTTTTCGACTTTTTTTTTGTTTCTATTGTAGAGACGGCACGTCTGGTGGCGCAGCCAATGAGCTTGTCTTCGCCTCTACGCTCGCCTACCACGCCTCTGGGAGCACCTCTGATTTTATCCCCACGCATTCCTGTTAGTGGTCAACTTAGCAACGGCATGGGCCCGCCGCCGCTGATTGCACCGGGAGAGGCTGGTCTGCTGTATGCGCCCTATGCGGATTATCACCAGTACGCCACCCTATCACCCGCACTACTGGCGGAGTATCCAGGCATCGACCACAGTGGAGCTGGTGGGTTATTTGCACGATAAGTATGATGAAGGCGCCGTTCCTCCCAACTGCCCACTAGCTACCTACTTATTTGTACCTACTATTTAGCTACCTACTACAACAAAATATCATCACAAACACACCTCTACAGACTGTAGAAGAGAGCCCAAAATATGCAGTGCAGAAAAAGATGACCACCTACGAGTCTACCATTTTGCCTACGTGGCTTTTGATGTGCAGTGACTTGCACAACGCCATCTCTCTGGGAATAATAACACAAAAAAATAAAAAATAAAAAATCCAAGTGAAATTTGGGGTGGGCCTCGAAGGCGAGAAACCTCTCCCATTCAAGATTTTGGCTGCCAGCCTGAAATGTTAACGAGAATCTCTATAATGTTGCTGGAAAATTGAGAGAGAAACTATTCTACCTGACTGTTGAGATTTGTTTAAGTTTGTTTCTCCTCGTTGTTGTTGTTAATGTTATTGTTAATGTGGTTTGCCATATTGGCAACCTTATATTTTGACGATTTTTCCCGTTTTACGGCTTTTTTCTCCCCCTTTGGTACAACCCAAGCTTCTCTTGGCAGACCTTGTAGCAGCTTCTCATTTCCCCCCCAAATCTTGCTCAAAATAATTTTTTCGAAAATCGGTCTCTGCCTTTTCATTGTTAACTTTCACCCTGTTACTCTAGTTATAACGACAATAATCAAACAAATAACACTTAACACTGTGGTCATCTGTATCTGCTTCGAGTAGCTCTAGTCTGTTCAATTGTTATCCCCGTTATTTGAGCCCCTTCCTCCCTTACCAGCCACAACTTCACAATACAGATTCTTAATTAACAGATTGTGCTAGCTAATTTCTCGTAATACGATTAACACACTTTTTGAATGCTGGTTATGCTTTTTCGCCTGCACGTTTTCACAAAAACCTCTATAGAATTATATGGCATGCTTAACGTTTTTTCTTCCTGCTAATTTCTCCCTGCCATGACTTTACTGGAATTCCTGCCCTCTCCAAAGGAATAAATGAAATGTATATATTCTCCGGGTGGAGATGAGATGTTAACATTCCGAAGTTAAAGAGCATCACAAATATATATTATATATATAAATATATTACATGAAACCTTTATATATTTTCGTCCTTTTTTTATTTTAATTTTGTTTCCATAGGGCATTTCTTTGTTATTTCGTACATTTGTGTATAGTTATTTACCACTCAAATGTTCCCCAAATGCTTTGTTCCAAATCCTTAGTCATTACTTCTGTTCTATTCTCTGTTGCTACCTCTTAGTCCAGAATATACGCTATCAGTAGACAATTATTATCGTTATCGGCAAAAGGTAGGACAACTTTGATTAGCTTAGTTGAGCAGTTAGGAACTAAAGTCTCCACACAGGAGTCTTTACTTATTTACCAAGATATTTTTGTGCAATAATGACGTGACGTTGAGCCTTGGGTAAATTCCTTTGCAGTAGTTTTGGGCATCTAGTGGGTTCACCTTTATATCGCTTGCGAAATAATATACGATATTCATAGTTTTCTTCTTTTTTTTTTTTTTTTTTTTTTTTGATAATGTGTAGCTATACATTTTTTGATCACAGTGCAGGTACACTTAAAATTATTTATAGGCCTTCTATGTCTGTTATCGAAAGTAATTTTAATATTAAACGATGAGGGCATTCCCAACTTATTCAAAACATTTAAATCAGTTTTGGAATATCGATGGCAGTGTAGAATTATGAAATACGAACATAAAAAATTCAAGAAAAAAAAAAGGGGGAAATTGCATATGGTGCAATAAAATATATACGAAACAAATTTGTAGCCTTTTATGATATATTTATGTGATAGGTGCAGTTGAGGATTCCTGTTATATCGTTTTTGTATATTTAAATTTATTAGGGGCTTTGAAAAATCTTTGTAATTCTCCTTAGAGTATGTGTAGGTATTGCCAGTTAGGCTTTTTGAATTTCGTTTGTTTATTAAAATTGCTCCTTGCCATTAGTTTCAATCAATATACATGACTAGGATTGCTGCACCCTGATGCATTGCAGACAATTTTAAGCTAGATCATGATCCCAGTTAATTTTTATGTACTTTTTCTGGAGAAAAAAACTGAATTGTCTTAGAATGCTTTCCATTCTTCTAAATTGTATTTTAGTTTCAAAATAATTTAATGTTCGACAAGGGACCAATTTTTACGTGCTAACACATTTAGAAATGTTCGGGACTAGCGTTTTCCCCACATGAAAGATTCCCATTTTATAATGTTTATGTGAACTAATATCAAAGCTGTATAAATTAAACGAAGGAAACAATGGGTTTGTTAAACAGTGCCCATTTGAAAGAAATTTTTTAAAGTTGAAACTATTTTGAAATCATAAAAATGTTGTTTGAATTCGTTTTTAGATAGTTGTCATGCATGAGCGTTATTTAATTGACAAAACAGGTCTACATAACTAGAAATATTTTCTCCCTACATTAAGAAATTGTCTATTAAGAGTCGAGTTCAGCTGCACAATTCCATTGGTCTGTGATTCTATTTAATCGGCCAATAGTATAATTTAGAATTTCTGGCTTGCCTCGTAGATTTATCGTTACACTCACTCATAACCCCATTTCTTCTAACAACCTTGCCTGTCTTTTACACATTAACAATCTGTTCTATCCAATTTTCTTAAATATTGACACTGATAATGTTTCCCCAACCCAAAACTTCCTCCCATGCCCCCACCTATTTCAATCTTTTTATTTTATACTAGTTGTTTGTTTGCATATAGGTGACTGCTCTATATATCTTGTGGGTGGATTACAGGGTGAATATTTCCTTAGTATACCATGTTTATTTTCTCGTTGGTGTGATCATTTTGTCAAAGCGTTTGCACAAAAATCATACTCGGTGCTGCAGTTGCCATCTGCCGTTGATATGAACAAAAAACGTGTAATATTTGAAGGGACTAACCTTTTTGCAAGCCCCGAACTTGCCCTTTCTTTAAACGGGGGGAAGAAGGGAAGTCTTCAGCACCGAGAGCATCGATTGGCTAAATTTCATTCTGGCAATATGTAGCGAGCGGGCTACTGATGTGCTTGTGATTCTGTGCAATGTTCCCGCCCTCAACCTCTAGACTGTAGTTCCCATTGTCCACTCATTTCGATTTGGCTTTGCCAGTTTGTTATTAATTTGATGTTGGGGCTATACTAACTAACCATCCTCCATGTCTTGTCGCCCTCAAATGTAGGTACCTTTGCCAAGCAAAGAAGACATTTGGGCTTAAGAGAGCACCCCTATCAGAGGGCTGGTTCTCTCTCGTAGATTCAACTTCAGGTTAGTTGTGCTGCTTTCTATTGATCGATAACCATTCTATGCAGTTAAGACGCATTTTCTGTGAAACAATGTATGCACCAGGGGTGCGTAGATTGCAATTTTGCCACGAGTTTAAAAAAAAAAATTATTTATTTCTCATCCAACTTTGGTCAATATTTGCTCATTGCATTCAATGAGGATTTCGCATTCACAAAATTCCCTAATCATTCAGCATTAGTCATTATCTAGCCATTGATTCCAGTTTTTGTGAAGTAATTTTCACTTCATTTACCCCTCTTAAAGAGGGACGGTTACAATATCTACGAGAGACTGTTACCACTGATGATCAAAATGGTCAACTTTTGTTTGATCGACCCACAATTTTGTTTAAAAATTCAGCTCTGGAGCTAATGCTTCTCCACCTCGGTGAACAGAAATGTTGACAATACCGGTATTTCTTGGCAGGGGCATCTCAGATTACTAATATTCAAAATTCTTTCTTTTTGTGGCATTTTGTCCATTGACTCGTTATGTTCAATCGTTATCCGTTGCCCTTCTCTGCCAGAATTTTTAAACGGTTTGAAGAGCTTTCTTTACTAGATAAATGAATGTTTGAGACCAAGTGAAATATCTGGATGCAAATATAAAATCTGTCCATTTTTATACCAAACAATATATCTTTATAAGAAAAAAATTTATATATATATATAAATGTTATCTATGTATATTTGTATGTCTATGCAAGTGCAAGTTGGTGAGTGAATGGATTTGAATGAGTGAAACATAAATTATAAATACAAATTGGAGACGAGGTTGAAATGTAAGCTTACCATATTCCAATCGATTCCTTTTTCATGGCTTATTTTTCTCCTCGTCTCTTTCTAAGTAATTTGCTCATGTTATTTTTTTTGTTTTCATAACAGTTGCTCAAATTCCCACCCCTTTTTCTCGGCTGTTCCTTGACAAAATTTCATAGCACACTCTCTCGTGTACTTAATTTTGTTGGAAATGCCAAACATTTATGTATGTTAAATTTCCTGAAAACTATCACTCGCATCAGTATGATATTTGCGAAAATGATACTGGTGCTGCATTTTGTGTGATTGTATTGTTACTGTTAAATATTTTTTTTTTGTAAAATTTCTATTTTCACCCCATCTATTTAAGGGCAAAAATTTTGAAAACAAAGAAAAAGTTAATTTTTTTGGTTCAGGCTGTTTTGTATGTGTATAGTTTGGTCATTCATGCACGTCTTTGGAATAAAGAAAACTTGTGAAAATTTTAAGATTTGAGTTTTGCCAAGGTAATTTCTATTCATAAGTTGCATTCTTTTTAGGGATTAATATAAGATTTGTACCCGGAATATTATCGGTGACATTTGTGCAAAAAATATACTTGGGAAAAGGGGGCACAGCTAACTCGCTGATAGATGCCCCATATTTAGCATCTTATTATCATTTTACTAATAAAATGATATACTAACTTATTGATGAATGCTTAACACAAAAATTAACAGTCGTGGCACCCTTCATTTCTTTAAGCTTTTTTTTTTGTTTTTATCATCACTTCGTGCAACTTTCCTCAACATGGATGGTAATGTGACACCCAAAACCGCCATTAACCATTGTTTTCCGAGCCACTAATTGTGATATAAAAACAAAATGGTATTGTGAGGGTTGATGTTGGGTGTCATAGTAACATCCTAATGGAAGCAGTTTTGTTGAGAATTTAAAAAAATGTGATTAGTATGGACAGTATTGCTTTTATAATGTGCTGACATGACTGAAATGTGGAGCATGGCGGTCGCTTTTCCACATTTCGGTAATGTTCCTTAATTTTGTTCCCACTATATTCTCATGTTGTGCTCTTGCTTCACAAAAACCTGGACCAAATGACAGTGGCCAATGAATTAATTGCCTCCTTCCAACTTTTTAATCTCACAATTTTAACGGTGCAGGTGATATGCTTCTTTCAAAGTCTTTTCTTTGGTACATGACTGTTAGTTGAAATATCGACTAAATTAATTAATAGCACTCCCTGCTGTTTACTGAATAATAACATCTAAAGCCCAGCTTTGAAAAAGTAGGAACAACTCGGGTGTGAGCTTACACATTTGGACTTTTATTCACGAATGCCTGATGCCCGCATTCAGGACATTCTTAAGTGCATGTAATTCTTGACCAATTTAAAAATTTAAATTTTGTGCTGCTCATTTTAAAAGAATCTGCTTTGAGTTTTGAAAATGTTCAAAATTTGGAGCTCATAAACTTGCATTTTATGCTAGTTATCCTGACTTTGTCAAAGCGAGGCCTTAAGGGAATGATTTAGTAAAATTGCAACATTCAGTTTGAAAAATTTGTACTTTTTTTAAAAAATTCAGAAAGATAAATCTTAAAATTGCAAACTTTACTTCAGCATCCCCTTAATAACAACAGCAATCAATTTGCGTTGTAAAAAAAAAAATACTTGCTATTTCCTAATATTCTCTCGTTATTATTGATACTATTGACATTATAAGAATGACACTAACTAACCTCCGTATTTTTCTTTTTTTTTCTCTGTTGACACGTGGTAACCCCCTTTAGCCAACGGCTGGCAACTAACCTATCCTGTGTCTCGTTTTGAACGCTCGCACGTGCCACCACCCTTGCACGGGCTCGTGGATAAAGCTGCACACACACATACAGTTACCGTGGTCTTACGAAGATAATCAACTAACCAAGTGCCCTCCCAACCAAGCCTTCCCGCAACATATCACCGACTCTGACCATTGGGGTTCGTAACCAAACTACCAGCCTATCGCTCCATTTGTGCGTGTTATTATCCTAGAAGACAAAAGCTCGGCCAACTAATGTTTCTCTACTCTTCAGTCGATTTCGAGGCTTTAACGACTTGTTAACGTCTTGTCTTTCCTTGCTTTTTATAATGCTGAATAGTTGTCGCACTTCTCGCTCTTTTTTTATATATGCTTATTTTTCATCATGTCTTTATCGAGCTAACTGTCGGTGCCAATCTTCTACCCTAACGACTAGCTCGGCTCACGTTTTAGCACACGGGACATTCGAGCGATAGTAGAATTTTGTTTTTACATGACCTGTGCCACAGATTGTGATGGTTTTATTTTTTTGCCAGCTAACTGTTCCTTACAGCTTTTCCGGAGGAGTTGTGACAAGATCCTTGTCGAGTTTTGACTAGGTTTACAGAAATTTGGTTTATTTAAAGGTGTATTTTGGACCTATTTAGAACAGGCTTCTTTCTACGTGATGATTGGGGACCCCAAGTGACTAAGGTTCGAGAAGTGACAGGAATATTTTTCCAAAAATAATTGCCAACGATTTTTATTATTTTGTTTAATCGAAAGATTTGATTAATAGAATTACTGCACACAGAGGAGCTAGGTTAAATACCGTATTTGCAAAGTCCAAAAGTGAGAACCAGAAAGTGGGTTGAATGAAAGTTTTACTTTCTGAACTTTAATAAAGTTATGGTAGTGTTCAAAAATAAAAAAAAGCATACTGCTGTAATAAATTTTGTTCTGGTTTGCCATGATAAAGACAAAATTCTTAACTTTTATGTTCTCACATGCAAATGTGGTATATAACTTTCCTTTTGATAGAATTTTTTTCATTTTGTGTGTGCGCGCTAGTTACTTGTTAAAAGTTAGCCAATTGGGCGCCAAACTTAACTGGTTAACCTCGTGATTATAGGAAACCTATTGTTATCTTATGCATATGCAAAAGGTTTTCTGTTTTTAAGACCTGCTACTTAATTTTCTACTTGACAGAATGTTTGTACTTACGTACAAAATATTGATACTTAAAATTTCTGCGTGGTTATGATCTTTTTTACAGCAAGGTCACCTGTTTCAAAATATAAAAATGGTAGCGACATCTTTGAAAGTTCTCTGCAGGCAAGGAAAAAACAAAACCGATTACTTAAGTCTGGTGAGGATTGAATCTCAGTCGATTGTTACGAGTTTCTTATTGCTCCATGAATGGTCGTTATTTATGCGAGGAAATTTGGCTCATTTTTGTTCAAATACATATTTTTAAGTCTTTTTTTTAATATATGCATCTGATGGCAGCTGATGACTTTAGCTAGAACCGATTTTGGAGTCCACTAGCTGCAGCAGCTAATACTTATACTTAACTAGAATCAGAATCTCGGATTAGATTAGGTTGTAATTAGTTATCTTTTATATTTTATCCCCTTTATTACAAAAGTGTTCAGTGTGGAACAATGGGCTATTAAGGCATGAGATTGTTTGTTAAGGAAATGTCTGATGAGCCTTTGAGCATAGAGAGCTGAAAAAATCCTTCTCGCAATCTATGAATCTCATTCTCTCTTGATTCCACACGTGTCATGTGAATTGTACTTATTTTATTTGGAAATATTTTTTATCTTTTAAGTGGTTTTTTGTTTTCTCCAGTAAGGTAATGCCCTGATTCGAATCTACTGTCAATTTCAGTGCCATACTTCAAATGTCTTTTTTTTTCTTTTTTTTTTTTGCACAGAATTTAACGTTACATTGTTATTTGTTTTCATACGTGCATAGCATTTAATATTGGAAATGGTGACTATAAAATTAACAACTTGCATTGGTTCTGAGGAGAAGATTGCTGCTACATCGATGGCCAAGCTAAGTTTGCCGATGCAAAGTACTAAATGCACCTTCTGGTAGAAGTAAATAAATTTCATTAAACATTTCAAAAAATGGTCAATTCTGTTGCAAAAGTAAACTGAATAAAAGGCTAGTTATAGTAATTTCTTAAAACAGAATTGCAGTCAAATAAGATTTTGGCAATGTGGACTGATGAGCGATTAGTCTCAATGTCCGTATTATCTACAAGTTCAAAAATCAAGATTTTCAGCTTGTCATTCAATATATTTTCGTATTTATCTAGACAATGGTGCAGTTGATTTTCTGCAGGAAATTTGAGCACGTTTCTCCCCATAACCAATCCAATTAAAAAGGTAAATTAACGGTTTTCAATGCCATCTTGTGTATACTATTTAGGAACTTGATGGCTTTTTTAACATGTACTAATTCATATTTTCGCCTTGAATTCACCATGTGCCAATTGATATAACGATGCACAGCATCTTCTTATCGTTTGAGAGATGTGCAAAATGTACAGCTCTTCTGTCAACAGCCATTTACTGGTTTGCAGGTCTTTTTTTTTAAATTTATGTTTAGTTTTTATGGAGAATGTTCTCGGTGGGAGACAATGTTTCGTTAACGTGTACATTGTTTTTTTTTTTCTTATTTAGATTTTCGTTTTTGAATTAACCTACAATGGGCTTGTTTTCTGTGCCCTGTAGTAGGTTAACAGACCTCCTTAACTGCCTTTGTGTGTTTGGTGAGGTCATTTTCATTGTCTTAATTGTATAGTCATTTCATTTTACATTTTAGATTTCCCGCCTTATTTTTTCTTGTAAATTTGACGAACTGTCAGTTGCTCGGATTTGCCAAGTGACGTTTTTCTTTTTTAATTGTGCAGGGTTTGGCATTTATTTCTAAAGAAATTATGTCCAACCTGCTCAAGTTGGTGACTATTGGTATCGCTGCTTGTTTTTCTTTTTTTTTTTTTATTGCAATTATGTAGCGAAATTATTTCTAGACTTTTCAAGGTTAGATATGCAAGTATATCGAGAATAGAATTGAACGTTGTTTATTAGAATTTTCTGTTAAAATGCGAAAATTCAATGGTTTATTGAAGAACATCCTTGTAGGATTTGGGTCGATGCAATTAGGGTAATTTTCATCTATAAAATTAGCCTTTATATGGAATATATTTAGTGCAATTGCTTTTAATGAGATATTTCGGGCTTTTAATAATGCAGCAAATGTGGTTAAGCTATAGTTAATATCAGCAGCAATTTTTCTCAGGAGATTACCCACACAGAAAGTCATTAATTAGTCACCAACTTTATAAAAATTGTGGTCAGAAACAAAATTCCAGACTATTTTTTCGATCTTTTCTTGTTCCCAAACTCAGAAGAGTTTGTGACTAGTTCATGACAATGCTTTTCTGCAACGGTAGTGATTTTGAAATTACCACAGTTTAAAAAAAAATGTATAAATTATTGCAATAATTTGACAAGTGTTCCAATAGAATAATCACACTAGCCATATTTTAACGTAAATTGTAAATACGAGTTATTTTATGATTGTTCACACGCTTTGTTAATTGGCAGCTTTGAACAGTTTCCCCAAGATAGAGAAACTTGATCTCTCTCCAACAATTCAATGACATTTCTAAGCAAGTATCTCTGTTTTTTGTTGTTGTGTTTGCAAATAAAGTCACATTTTCGTATTAAGGGTCAT